>JAUMJJ010001326.1:0-19415 GCA_033556795.1 Tapera naevia | reverse complement strand
GGGGGACCCAGGATCCGGGGTGGGAGGGTTCGGGGGGGGTCGAGGATCTGGGGGGGGGGAGGGGGTCAAGGGGGACCCAGGATCCGTGGGGGGTCGGGGGGGACCCAAGATCTGGGGGGATCAGGGGGGACCCAGGATCTGGGAGGGGGGATCAGGGGGGACCCAGGATCTGGGGGGGGGTCGGGGGGGGACCCAGGGGGGACCCAGGATGGGGGTTCAGGAAGGATCCAGGATCCAGGGGGGGTCAGGGGGCACCCAGGATCCAAGGGGGGATCCAGAGGGAACCCCAACATCCCAGGGTGGGGGGGATCCCCAGGGGCCTCAGGAGTCTGGGGGATTGGGGGGTCCAGGGAGGATCCCCACATCCGGGGGGGCTCAGGGGGATCACGGGGGGGGGGGGGGGGGGGGGGGGGATCCAGGTGCCTGGGGGAGGATCCCAGGGGGTCCCAGAATCTCAAGGGGGGATCCAGGTGCCCCGGGGGGGGGTCCCAGGGGGGATCCAGGTGCTTGGAGAAGGATCCAGAGGGATCTCAGGGGAACCAGGGAGGGATCCCAGGGGGATCCCAGAATCTCAGGAGGAATCCCAGGTGCCCGGGGGGGTCCCAGGGAGGCTCCAGGTGTCTGGAGAGGGATCTGGAGGGATCCCAGGGGGGATCCCAAAATCTCAGGGGGGGCTCCAGGTGCTCAGGGGGGCTCCAGGGGGGCTCCAGGTGCCTGGAGAGGGATCCAGAGGGATCTCAGGGGAACCAGTGAGGGATCCAGAATCTCAGGGGGGGCTCCAGGTGCCCGAGGAAGGTCTCAGGGGGGCTCCAGGTGCCTGGAGAGGAATCTGGAGGGATCCCAGAATCTCAGGGGGTCTCCAGGTGCTCGGGGGGGGGGGGGGTCCCAGGGGGGATCCAGGTGCCTGGAGAAGGATCCAGAGGGATCTCAGTGGAACCAGGGAGGGATCCCACGGGGATCCCAGAATCTCAGGGGGGGCTCCAGGTGGTTGGGGGAGGGGGGGGGTCCCAGGGGGGATCCAGGTGCCTGAAGAGGGATCTGGGGAGGGATCCCAGAGTCATGGGGGGGGCTCCAGGTGCCCGGGGGGGTCCCAGGGAGGCTCCAGGTGTCTGGAGAGGGATCTGGAGGGATCCCAGAATCTCAAGGGGGGCTCCAGGTTCTCGGGGAAGGTCTCAGGGGGGCTCCAGGTGCCTGGAGAGGAATCTGGAGGGATCCCAGGGGGGATCCCAGAATCTCAGGGGGTCTCCAGGTGCCTGGGGGGGTCCCAGGGGGGATCCAGGTGTCTGGAGAGGGATCCAGAGGGATCCCAGGGGGAACCCAGAATCTCAGGGGGGGCTCCAGGTGGTTGGGGGGGGGGGAGGTTCCAGGGGGGATCCAGATGCCTGAAGAGGGATCTGGGGAGGGATCCCAGAGTCACAGGGGGGGGCTCCAGGTGCCCAGGGGGCCTCAGGGGGGCTTCCAGGTGCCTGGAGAGGAATCTGGAGGGATCCCAGAATCTCAGGGGGGTCTCCAGGTGCCCGGGGGGGGGTCCCAGGGGGGATTCAGGTGCCTGGAGAAGGATCCAGAGAGACCCCAGGGGAACCAGGGAGGGACCCCAGGGGGATCCCAGAATCTCAGGGGGTCTCCAGGTGCCCCGGGGGGGGTCCCAGGGAGGCTCCAGGTGCTTGGAGAAGGATCCAGAGGGATCTCAGGGGAACCAGGGAGGGATCCCAGGGGGATCCCAGAATCTCAGGAGGAATCCCAGGGGCCTGGGGGGGGTCCCAGGGGGGATCCAGGTGCCTGAAGAGGGATCCAGAGGGATCTCAGGGAAACCAGGGAGGGATCCCAGAATCTCAGGGGGGGCTCCAGGTGCCTGAAGAGGGATCCAGAGGGATCCCAGGGGGGATCCCAGAATCTCAGGGGGGGCTCCAGGTGCCCGGGGGGGTCCCAGGAGGGATCCAGGTGTCTGAAGAGGGATCCAGAGGGATCTCAGGGGAACCAGGGAGGGACTCCAGGGGGATCCCAGAATCTCAGGGGGGGCTCCAGGTGCCCGAGGGGGTCCCAGGGGGGCTCCAGGTGCTTGGAGAAGGATCCAGAGGGATCCCAGGGGAACCAGGGAGGGATCCCAGGGGGGATCCCAGAATCTCAGGGGGACTCCAGGTGCCTGGAGAAGGATCCAGAGGGATCTCAGGGGAACCAGGGAGGGATCCCAGGAGGATCCCAGAATCTCAGGGGGGGCTCCAGGTGCCCGGGGGGGGGTCCCAGGGGGGATTCAGGTGCCTGAAGAGGGATCCAGAGGGATCTCAGGGGAACCAGGGAGGGACTCCAGGGGGATCCCAGAATCTCAGGGAGGGCTCCAGGTGCCCGAGGGGGTCCCAGGGGGGCTCCAGGTGCTTGGAGAAGGATCCAGAGTGATCTCAGGGGAACCAGGGAGGGATCCCAGGGGGATCCCAGAATCTCAGGAGGAATCCCAGGGGCCTGGGGGGGTCCCAGGGGGGATCCAGGTGCCTGAAGAGGGATCAAGAGGGATCTCAGGGAAACCAGGGAGGGATCCCAGAATCTCAGGGGGGGCTCCAGGTGCCTGAAGAGGGATCCAGAGGGATCCCAGGGGGGATCCCAGAATCTCAGGGGGGGCTCCAGGTGCCCGGGGGGGGGTCCCAGGGGGGATTCAGGTGCCTGGAGAGGGATCCAGAGGGATCTCAGGGGAACCAGGGAGGGATCCCAGGGGGATCCCAGAATCTCAGGGGGTCTCCAGGTGCCCGGAGAAGGATCCGGGGTGGTCCCAGCACCCTGGGGTGGGATCTGGGGGTGTGGGGGGGGGTGGTCACCTCCTCGTCCTCGCGGGGCGGGTGCCCCTTGGCGCGGGCGATCAGCCCCTCGAGCTCGTGGAAGCGCCGCTCCATCTCCTGGAGGCGCAGCCGCGCCTGGTGCTGC
The DNA here is from genome assembly GCA_033556795.1 of Tapera naevia. Classification (NCBI taxonomy): domain Eukaryota; kingdom Metazoa; phylum Chordata; class Aves; order Cuculiformes; family Neomorphidae; genus Tapera; species Tapera naevia. The sequence goes on along the minus strand of JAUMJJ010001326.1, from coordinate 16,502 downwards.
TCCCGCCGGATCCGCTCCAGGAGGCGCTTCCCGTGCTCCTCGGCCACGCAGGGGCTCTGCTGCCACTGCTGGATCCGCTGCGGCAGGATCTCGTAGATCCGGCTGGGGGGGGGGGGGGGGAGACACACAACGGGGGGGGTGGAATGGGGATCCCGGGGCGTCCCCACAACCCAGGATCCCCGGGATCTACTGGGGGATTCCCCCTATCCCAGCTTACGAATCCACTGTGGGACCCGCCCTGGGATCCACTGCTGGATCCGCTGCGGCAGGATCTCGTAGATCCGGCTGGGGGGGGAGGGGGACAAAGGCGGGGGGGGGATCTCGGGGCATCCCCGCGCCCCAGGGTCCCCGGGATCCACTGGGGGATTTCCCCCCCCCTCTCCCAGCTCAGGGCAGGAATCCACTGTGGGACCCACCCTGGGATCCACTGCTGCAGCAGGATCTCGTAGATCCAGCTGGGGGAGGGTCCAAAAAGGAGGCGTTTGGGGGGATCCCGGGCTGTCCCCACACCCCGGGATCCCCAGGATCCACTGGGGGATTCACCCCCTCTCCCAGCTCAGGAATCCACTGTGGGACCCACCCTGGGATCCACTGGGGGATGCACTGGGCAGGATCTCATAGATTCGGTTGGAGGGGGGGACAAAGGAGGGGTTGGGGGGATCCCAGGGCATCCCCGCGCCCCAGGATCCCTGGGATCCACTGGGGGATTCACCCCCTCTCCCAGCTCAGCACAGGAATCCCTTGCGGGACCCACCCTGGATCAGCCCTGGGATCCACTGGGGGATGCACTGGGGCAGGATCTTGTAGATCGGGGGGGGGGGGGGGGGGGGGGGGACTGGGACAGGACAAAGAACCGGGTTAATGGGGGGATCCCAGGGTGTCTCCCCGGCCCAGGATCCCTGGAATCCACTGGAGGATCCACCTGACCTCAGGGCTGGGATCCACTGGGGGATGAACTGGGACAAGACCCGGTGGATCCGGGGGGAAGGGGGGGGCAAGGCAAGACAAACAGTGGGGTTGGAGGGGAGATCCCAGGGATCCACTGGGGGATCCACCCCGGCTCAGCACTGGGATCCACTGGGGGGTGCACTGGGCAGGATCTTGTGGATCGGGGGGGGGGGGGGGGGATGGGGGGGGGAAGGGATCCCGGGACGTCCCCTCGGCCCAGGATCCCCGGGATCCGCTCTGGGGGATCTCGTGGATCGAGGGGGGGGGGACACAATGGGGTTAACGGGGACACCCTGGGCGGTCCCTCTGGGGAATCCCCCCCCGGGATCTGCTGGGGGGGGGGGGGGGGGATCCCAGGGATCTGGCCAGAAGAGGGCGAGAGAGACCAAGGTGCTACCCTGTACTGGGCTGTACTGGTCCATATGGCCCTGTACCGGTTCCTGCAGGTCTTTACTGGTCTATACTGGTCCGCATTGGTCTGTACCGGTTCCTGCAGGTCTTTACTGGTCTATACTGGTCCGCATTGGTCTGTACCAGTTCCTACAGGTCTTTACTGGTCTATACTGGTCCGCATTGGTCTGTACCGGTTCCTGCAGGTCTTTACTGGTCTATACTGGTCTGCATTGGTCTGTACCAGTTCTTACAGGTCTTTACTGGTCTGCATTGGTCTGTACCGGTTCCTACTGGTCTGTACTGGTCTGTACTGGTGGGTACTGGTGGGTACGCACTTGGCAGCCAGCTTGACGCCGCACCGGTCTGGTCTATACAGCTCTATACTGGTCTATACTAGTCAGTACTGGTCTGTACTGGTCTGTACTGGTGGGTACTCACTTGGCAGCCAGCTTGACACCGCACTGCTCTGGTCTATACAGCTCTATACTGCTCTATACTGGTCTGTACTGGTCTGTATTGGTCTGTATTGGTCCGTATTGGTCTGTACTGGTCCGTGCTGGTCCCTACTGGTCCGTACTGGTGGGTACTCACTTGGCAGCCAGCTTGGCGCCGCACTGCTCTGGTCTATACAGCTCTATACTGCTCTATACTGGTCCGTATTGGTCTGTACTGGTCCCTACTGGTCCGTACTGGTCCGTACTGGTGGGTACTCACTTGGCAGCCAGCTTGGCGCCGCACTGCTCTGGTCTATACAGCTCTATACTGGTCTGTACTGGTCTGTACTGGTCTGTATTGGTCTGTACTGGTCCCTACTGGTCTGTACTGGTCCGTACTGGTGGGTACTCACTTGGCAGCCAGCTTGGCGCCGCACTGCTCTGGTCTATACAGCTCTATACTGCTCTATACTGGTCCGTATTGGTCTGTACTGGTCCCTACTGGTCCGTACTGGTCCGTACTGGTGGGTACTCACTTGGCAGCCAGCTTGGCGCCGCACTGCTCTGGTCTATACAGCTCTATACTGCTCTATACTGGTCTGTATTGGTCTGTATTGGTCTGTACTGGTCCGTGCTGGTCCCTACTGGTCCGTACTGGTGGGTACTCACTTGGCAGCCAGCTTGACGCCGCACTGCTCTGGTCTATACAGCTCTATACTGGTCTGTACTGGTCTGTACTGGTCTGTATTGGTCTGTACTGGTCCCTACTGGTCTGTGCTGGTCCCTACTGGTGGGTACTCACTTGGCAGCCAGCTTGGCGCCGCACTGCTCTGGTCTATACAGCTCTATACTGGTCTGTACTGGTCCCTACTGGTCCGTACTGGTCCGTGCTGGTCCCTACTGGTCCGTACTGGTCCATACTGGTGGGTACTCACTTGGCAGCCAGCTTGACGCCGCACTGGTCTGGTCAGTACAGCTCTATACTGGTCTACACTGGTCCGTACTGGTCTGTATTGGTCTGTACTGGTCCCTACTGGTCCGTACTGGTGGGTACTCACTTGGCAGCCAGCTTGACGCCGCACTGCTCTGGTCTATACAGCTCTATACTGCTCTATACTGGTCTGTACTGGTCTGTACTGGTCCCTACTGGTCCGTACTGGTCCCTACTGGTCCCTACTGGTCCCTACTGGTCCGTACTGGTCCGTACTGGTGGGTACTCACTTGGCAGCCAGCTTGAAACCGCACTGCTCTGGTCTATACAGCTCTATACTGGTCTGTACTGGTCTGTATTGGTCTGTACTGCTCCCTACTGGTCCGTACTGGTCCGTACTGGTGGGTACTCACTTGGCAGCCAGCTTGACGCCGCACTGCTCTGGTCTATACAGCTCTATACTGGTCTGTACTGGTCTGTACTGGTCTGTATTGGTCTGTATTGGTCCGTATTGGTCTGTACTGGTCCGTGCTGGTCCCTACTGGTCCCTACTGGTCCGTACTGGTGGGTACTCACTTGGCAGCCAGCTTGACGCCGCACTGCTCTGGTCTATACAGCTCTATACTGGTCTGTACTGGTCTGTACTGGTCTGTATTGGTCTGTATTGGTCCGTATTGGTCTGTACTGGTCCGTGCTGGTCCCTACTGGTCCCTACTGGTCCGTACTGGTGGGTACTCACTTGGCAGCCAGCTTGGCGCCGCACTGGTCTGGTCTATACAGCTCTATACTGGTCTGTACTGGTCTGTATTGGTCTGTATTGGTCCGTGCTGGTCCCTACTGGTCTGTACTGGTCCGTACTGGTGGGTACTCACTTGGCAGCCAGCTTGACGCCGCAGGCCTCGCTGCAGTACTTGGAGGGGCCGCGCGCGGGGCGGGTGCAGCCGGGGCCCAGGCACTGCCCCAGCCCCGCCGGGTCCCGCCCGTCCCAGCGCTCGCCGTGGCGGCTTCGCTCCCGGTGCCGCGGGCGCTGCCGGTGCCGCCTGGAGCGCTCGTCCTTCTGCCGGGAGACGGGCGCTCAGGGACCCCGGAACCGCCCGGGGACAGCACCGGGGACAGGCGGGGACAGGCGGGGACAGCACCGGGGACAGGCGGGGACAGCACCGGGGACAGCACCGGGGACAGCACCGGGGACAGCACCGGGGACAGCGTGGGAACGGCCCAGGGACAGCCGGGGACAACACCGGGAACGGCCCGGGGACAGGCGGGGACAACACCGGGGACAACACCGGGAACAGGTGGGGAAAGCACCGGGGACAGGCGGGGACAACACCGGGGACAGCACCAGGAACAGCCAGGGAACAGCCCAGGAACAGCCGGGGACAACACCGGGGACAGCCTGGGAACAGTCAGGGACAACACCGGGAACGGCCCGGGGACAGGTGGGGACAACACCGGGGACAACACCGGGGACAGGCGGGGACAGCACCGGGGACAGGTGGGGACAACACCGGGGACAACACCGGGGACAGCGTGGGAACAGGCGGGGACAACACTGGGGACAACACCGGGAACGGCCCAGGGACAGCCAGGGACAACACCGGGGACAGCACCGGGGACAGGCGGGGACAGCACCGGGGACAGGTGGGGACAACACCGGGGACAACACCGGGGACAGCACCGGGGACAGGCGGGGACAGCACCGGGGACAGGTGGGGACAACACCGGGGACAACACCGGGGACAGCGTGGGAACAGGCGGGGACAACACTGGGGACAACACCGGGAACGGCCCAGGGACAGCCAGGGACAACACCGGGGACAGCACCGGGGACAGGCGGGGACAGCACCGGGAACGGCCCGGGGACAGGCAGGGACAGCACTGGGGACAACACCGGGGACAGGCGGGGACAGCACCAGGGACAGGTGGGGACAACACCGGGAACGGCCCGGGGACAGGCGGGGACAGCACCGGGGACAGCGTGGGAACAGGCGGGGACAACACCGGGGACAGCACCAGGGACAGGCGGGGACAGCCGGGGAACAGCCCAGGAACAGCCGGGGACAACACCGGGAACGGCCCGGGGACAGGCGGGGACAACACCAGGAACAGGTGGGGACAACACTGGGGACAGCCCGGGAACAGGCGGGGACAACACCAGGAACAGCCCAGGGACAGCCAGGGACAACACCGGGAACAGTTGAGGACAACACCAGGAACAGGCGGGGACAACACCGGGGACAACACCGGGAACGGCCTGGGAACAGGCGGGGACAACACGGGGGACAGTCGGGGAACAGCTGGGGACAACACCAGGAACAGCCTGGGAACAGGCGGGGACAACACCAGGAACAGCCCAGGAATAGTCGGAGACAACACCGGGAACACCACGGGACAACACCGGGAAAACACCACGAACAGCCCAGGAAAAGACAAGGAACAGCCTGGGGACCCCCTGGGAACAGCCCAGGAACAGGCGGGGACAACACCGGGAACACTGGGAAAACACCAGGACAACACTGGGAACACCATGGGAACACCAGGAACACCCCAGGACAACACCAGAACACCGGGACGGCCCTCCCAGTGCCCCCCAGTAGCTCCCAGGAGTCCCACCCAGTAGCTCCCAGTGCCCCCCAGTGACCCCAGAGGCCCTCCCAGTAGCTCCCAGTGACCCCCAGTGACCCCAGAGGCCCTCCCAGTGCCCCCAGAGGCCCTCCCAGCACCTCCCAGTGCCCCTCAGAGGCCCTCCCAGTAGCTCCCAGTGCCCCCCAGTGACCCCAGAGGTCCTCCCAGTAGCTCCCAGTGCCCGCAGAGGCCCTCCCAGTAGCTCCCAGTGCCCCCCAGTGCCCCTCAGAGGCCCTCCCAGTGCCCCCAGAGGCCCTCCCAGCACCTCCCAGTGCCCCCCAGTGCCCCTCAGAGGCCCTCCCAGTGCCCCCAGAGGCCCTCCCAGCACCTCCCAGTGCCCCCCAGTGCCCCTCAGAGGCCCTCCCAGTAGCTCCCAGTGCCCCCCAGTGACCCCAGAGGTCCTCCCAGTAGCTCCCAGTGCCCCCCAGGAGCCCCCCCAGCACCTCCCAGTGCCCCAGGAGCCCCCCCAGCACCTCCCAGTGCCCCCCAGTGCCCCAGGAGGCCCTCCCAGTGCCCCCCAGTGCCCCCACCTTTTTGTCCGACTTCTTGTCGCGGCGCTTGACGTGTTTGACCTTGACGGCGCGCTTGCGCAGGACGGGGTCGAGGAAGGGGGCGTCCTCGGGGTCACTGAGCCACGGCTGGGGGGGGACACGGCAGGAACACGGCTCAGCACGCCAGGGACACGGCAGGGACACGGCAGGGACACGGCAGGGACATGCCAGGGACACGGCTCAGCACGCCAGGGACACGGCTCAGCACGCCAGGGACACGGCTCAGCACGCCAGGGACACGGCAAGGACACGGCAGGGACATGGCAAGGACATGCCAGGGACACGGCAGGGACACGGCTCAGCACGCCACGACACGCCAGGGACACGGCAGGGACACAGCAGGGACATGGCTCAGCATGGCAGGGACACGCCAAGGACACGCCAAGGACACGGCAGAGGGTTTGGGGGAGACAGGGGCAGTTTTGGGGTTCACAGTGCCCGGGGTCAGTTTTGGGGTTCAGGGGGTCTCTGGGGTCAGTTTTGGGGTTCAGGGGTCCCTGGGGTCAGTTTTGGGGTTCAGGGGGTCCCCCCGGGGTCAGTTTTGGGGTTCAGGGGGTGCCCGGGGTCAGTTTTGGGGTTCAGGGGTCTCCAGGGTCAGATTTGGGGTTCAGGGGGTCTCTGGGGTCAGTTTTGGGGTTCAGGGGGTGCCCAGGGTCAGTTTTGGGGTTCAGGGGGGGTCTCTGGGGTCAGTTTTGGGGTTCAGGGGGGGTCTCATGGGGTCAGTTTTGGGGTTCAGGGGGTCAATGGGGTCAGTTTTGGGGTTCAGGGGGTGCCCGGGGTCAGTTTGGGGGTTCAGGGGGGGTCCCCAGGGTCAGTTTTGGGGTTCAGGGGGGGTCTCCGGGGTCAGTTTTGGGGCTCAGGGGGTCTCTGGGGTCAGTTTTGGGGTTCAGGGGGTCCCCAGGGTCAGTTTTGGGGTTCAGGGGGGGTCTCCGGGGTCAGTTTTGGGGTTCAGGGGGTGCCCGGGGTCAGTTTTGGGGTTCAGGGGTCTCCAGGGCCAGTTTTGGGGTTCAGGGGGTCCCCCCGGGGTCAGTTTTGGGGTTCAGGGGGTCCCATGGGGTCAGTTTTGGGGTTCAGGGGGGTCTCTGGGGTCAGTTTTGGGGTTCAGGGGGTCCCATGGGGTCAGTTTGGGGGTTCAGGGGGTCTCCAGGGTCAGTTTTGGGGTTCAGGGGGTCTCTGGGATCAGTTTTGGGGTTCAGGGGGGGTCCCCGGGGTCAGTTTTGGGGTTCAGGGGGTCCCCGGGGTCAGTTTTGGGGTTCAGGGGTCCCCCCGGGGTCAGTTTTGGGGTTCAGGGGGTCCCCCCGGGGTCAGTTTTGGGGTTCAGGGGTCTCCCCGGGGTCAGTTTTGGGGTTCAGGGGGTCCCCGGGGTCAGTTTTGGGGTTCAAGGGGCGTCTCCAGGGTCAGTTTTGGGGTTCAGGGGTCTCCAAGGGGTCAGTTTTGGGGTTCAGGGGGGTTCTCTGGGGTCAGTTTTGGGGTTCAGGGGTCCCCGGGGTCAGTTTTGGGGTTCAGGGGGTGCCCAGGGTCAGATTTGGGGTTCAGGGGGTCAATGGGGTCAGTTTTGGGGTTCAGGGGGTGCCCAGGGTCAGTTTTGGGGTTCAGGGGGTCCCTGGGGTCAGTTTTGGGGTTCAGGGGGTCCCCAGGGTCAGTTTTGGGGTTCAGGGGGTGCCCAGGGTCAGTTTTGGGGTTCAGGGGTCCCCCCGGGGTCAGTTTTGGGGTTCAGGGGGGGTCTCCAGGGCCAGTTTTGGGGTTCAGGGGGTCCCCCCGGGGTCAGTTTTGGGGTTCAGGGGGTCCCCGGGGTCAGTTTTGGGGTTCAGGGGTCCCCCCGGGGTCAGTTTTGGGGTTCAGGGGGGTCCCCGGGGTCAGTTTTGGGGTTCAGGGGGTGCCCAGGGTCAGTTTTGGGGTTCAGGGGGGTCCCCGGGGTCAGTTTTGGGGTTCAGGGGGTCCCCCCGGGGTCAGTTTTGGGGTTCAGGGGGTGCCCAGGGTCAGTTTTGGGGTTCAGGGGTCCCCCCGGGGTCAGTTTTGGGGTTCAGGGGGTCCCCGGGGTCAGTTTTGGGGTTCAGGGGGTCCCCAGGGTCAGTTTTGGGGTTCAGGGGGTGCCCAGGGTCAGTTTTGGGGTTCAGGGGTCCCCCCGGGGTCAGTTTTGGGGTTCAGGGGGGGTCTCCAGGGCCAGTTTTGGGGTTCAGGGGGTCCCCCCGGGGTCAGTTTTGGGGTTCAGGGGGGGTCCCCAGGGTCAGTTTTGGGGTTCAGGGGGTCCCCGGGGTCAGTTTTGGGGTTCAGGGGGGTCCCCGGGGTCAGTTTTGGGGTTCAGGGGGTGCCCAGGGTCAGTTTTGGGGTTCAGGGGGTCCCCCCGGGGTCAGTTTTGGGGTTCAGGGGTCCCCCCGGGATCAATTTTGGGGTTCAGGGGTCCCCGGGGTCAGTTTTGGGGTTCAGGGGGTCCCTGGGGTCAGTTTTGGGGTTCAGGGGGTCCCCCCGGGGTCAGTTTTGGGGTTCAGGGGGGGCCCAGGGTCAGTTTTGGGGTTCAGGGGGTCCCCCCGGGGTCAGTTTTGGGGTTCAGGGGTCCCTGGGGTCAGTTTTGGGGTTCAGGGGGGGTCCCCGGGGTCAGTTTTGGGGTTCAGGGGGTCAATGGGGTCAGTTTTGGGGTTCAGGGGGTGCCCAGGGTCAGTTTTGGGGTTCAAGGGTCCCCGGGGTCAGTTTTGGGGTTCAGGGGGTCCCTGGGGTCAGTTTTGGGGTTCAGGGGGGGTCTCTGGGGTCAGTTTTGGGGTTCAGGGGGTGCCCAGGGTCAGTTTTGGGGTTCAGGGGGTCTCTGGGGTCAGTTTTGGGGTTCAGGGGGTCCCCCCGGGGTCAGTTTTGGGGTTCAGGGGGGGCCCAGGGTCAGTTTTGGGGTTCAGGGGGGGCCCAGGGTCAGTTTTGGGGTTCAGGGGGGGTCTCATGGGGTCAGTTTTGGGGTTCAGGGGGTCCCCGGGGTCAGTTTTGGGGTTCAGGGGGTCTCTGGGGTCAGTTTTGGGGTTCAGGGGGTCCCCCCAGGGTCAGTTTTGGGGTTCAGGGGGGGTCCCCGGGGTCAGTTTTGGGGTTCAAGGGGGGTCTCTGGGGTCAGTTTTGGGGTTCAGGGGTCCCCCCGGGGTCAGTTTTGGGGTTCAGGGGGTGCCCAGGGTCAGTTTTGGGGTTCAGGGGGGGTCCCCGGGGTCAGTTTTGGGGTTCAGGGGGTCTCTGGGGTCAGTTTTGGGGTTCAGGGGGGTCCCTGGGATCAGTTTTGGGGTTCAGGGGTCCCCCCGGGGTCAGTTTTGGGGTTCAGGGGGTGCCCAGGGTCAGTTTTGGGGTTCAGGGGGGGTCTCTGGGGTCAGTTTTGGGGTTCAGGGGGGGCCCAGGGTCAGTTTTGGGGTTCAGGGGGGTTCTCTGGGATCAGTTTTGGGGTTCAGGGGGGTCTCCAGGGTCAGTTTTGGGGTTCAGGGGGTCCCCCCGGGGTCAGTTTTGGGGTTCAGGGGGTCTCTGGGGTCAGTTTTGGGGTTCAGGGGTCCCCCCGGGGTCAGTTTTGGGGTTCAGGGGGTCCCCAGGGTCAGTTTTGGGGTTCAGGGGGTCCCCCCGGGGGTCAGTTTTGGGGTTCAGGGGGTCCCCGGGGTGAGTTTTGGGGTTCAGGGGGTCCCCGGGGTCAGTTTTGGGGTTCAGGGGTGCCCAGGGTCAGTTTTGGGGTTCAGGGGTCCCTGGGGTCAGTTTTGGGGTTCAGAAGGGTCCCCCCGGGGTCAGTTTTGGGGTTCAGGGGGGGTCTTTGGGGTCAGTTTTGGTGTTCAGGGGGTCCCTGGGGTCACTTTTGGGGTTCAGGGGGTCCCCCTGGGGTCAGTTTTGGGGTTCAGGGGGTGCCCGGGGTCAGTTTTGGGGTTCAGGGGGTCAATGGGGTCAGTTTTGGGGTTCAGGGGGTCTCTGGGATCAATTTTGGGGTTCAGGGGTGCCCAGGGTCAGTTTTGGGGTTCAGGGGTCCCTGGGGTCAGTTTTGGGGTTCAGAAGGGTCCCCCCGGGGTCAGTTTTGGGGTTCAGGGGGGGTCTTTGGGGTCAGTTTTGGGGTTCAGGGGGGGTCCCTGGGGTCAGTTTTGGGGTTCAGGGGGTCCCCCCAGGGTCAGTTTTGGGGTTCAGGGGTCCCCCCGGGGTCAGTTTTGGGGTTCAGGGGGTCCCCGGGGTCAGTTTTGGGGTTCAGGGGGTCCCCCCGGGGTCAGTTTTGGGGTTCAGGGGGTCCCCCCGGGGTCAGTTTTGGGGTTCAGGAGGTCTCATGGAGTCAGTTTTGGGGTTCAGGGGGTGCCCGGGGTCAGTTTTGGGGTTCAGGGGGTCCCCCCAGGGTCAGTTTTGGGGTTCAGGGGGTCCCCCCCGGGGTCAGTTTTGGGGTTCAGGGGTCCCCGGGGTCAGTTTGGGGGTTCAGGGGGTCCCCCCGGGGTCAGTTTTGGGGTTCAGGGGGTCCCCGGGGTCAGTTTTGGGGTTCAGGGGTCCCTGGGGTCAGTTTTGGGGTTCAGAAGGGTCCCCCCGGGGTCAGTTTTGGGGTTCAGGGGGTCCCCAGGGTCAGTTTTGGGGTTCAGGGGGGGTCTCTGGGGTCAGTTTTGGGGTTCAGGGGGTGCCCAGGGTCAGTTTTGGGGTTCAGGGGGGGTCTCATGGGGTCAGTTTTGGGATTCAGGGGTCTCTGGGGTCAGTTTTGGGGTTCAGGGGGTCCCCGGGGTCAGTTTTGGGGTTCAGGGGGGTGCCCAGGGTCAGTTTTGGGGTTCAGGGGGTCCCCCCGGGGTCAGTTTTGGGGTTCAGGGGGTCCCCGGGGTCAGTTTTGGGGTTCAGGGGTCTCCAGGGTCAGTTTTGGGGTTCAGGGGGTCCCTGGGGTCAGTTTTGGGGTTCAGGGGGTCTCTGGGGTCAGTTTTGGGGTTCAGGGGGTCCCCCCGGGGTCAGTTTTGGGGTTCAGGGGGTCTCTGGGGTCAGTTTTGGGGTTCAGGGGTCCCCCCGGGGTCAGTTTTGGGGTTCAGGGGGTCCCCCCAGGGTCAGTTTTGGGGTTCAGGGGGTCCCCGGGGTCAGTTTGGGGGTTCAGGGGGTCCCCCCGGGGTCAGTTTTGGGGTTCAGGGGGTCCCCCCAGGGTCAGTTTTGGGGTTCAGGGGGTCCCTGGGGTCAGTTTTGGGGTTCAGGGGATCCCCGGGGTCAGTTTTGGGGTTCAGGGGGTGCCCAGGGTCAGTTTTGGGGTTCAGGGGGTCTCCAGAATCAGTTTTGGGGTTCAGGGGTCCCTGGGGTCAGTTTTGGGGTTCAGGGTGGGTCTCCAGGGTCAGTTTTGGGGTTCAGGGGGTCCCCGGGGTCAGTTTTGGGGTTCAGGGGGTCCCTGGGGTCAGTTTTGGGGTTCAGGGGGTCCCCGGGGTTAGTTTTGGGGTTCAGGGGTGCCCAGGGTCAGTTTTGGGGTTCAGGGGTCCCTGGGGTCAGTTTTGGGGTTCAGGGGGTCTCCGGGGTCAGTTTTGGGGTTCAGGGGTCTCTGGGGTCAGTTTTGGGGTTCAGGGGTCCCCCCGGGGTCAGTTTTGGGGTTCAGGGGGTCCCCCCGGGGTCAGTTTTGGGGTTCAGGGGTCTCTGGGGTCAGTTTTGGGGTTCAGGGGTCCCCCCGGGGTCAGTTTTGGGGTTCAGGGGGTCCCCCCGGGGTCAGTTTTGGGGTTCAGGGGTCTCTGGGGTCAGTTTTGGGGTTCAGGGGTCCCCCCGGGGTCAGTTTTGGGGTTCAGGGGGTGCCCAGGGTCAGTTTTGGGCTTCAGGGGTCCCTGGGGTCAGTTTTGGGGTTCAGGGGGTCTCTGGGGTCAGTTTTGGGGTTCAGGGGTCCCTGGGGTCAGTTTTGGGGTTCAGGGGGTCCCCCCGGGGTCAGTTTTGGGGTTCAGGGGTCCCTGGGGTCAGTTTTGGGGTTCAGGGGGTCCCCGGGGTCAGTTTTGGGGTTCAGGGATCTCTGGAGTCAGTTTTGGGGTTCAGGGGGGGGTCCCCGGGGTCAGTTTTGGGGTTCAGGGGGGTCCCCCCGGGGTCAGTTTTGGGGTTCAGGGGGGGTCTCTGGGGTCAGTTTTGGGGTTCAGGGGTCCCTGGGGTCAGTTTTGGGGTTCAGGGGTCCCCCCGGGGTCAGTTTTGGGGTTCAGGGGGTCCCCGGGGTCAGTTTTGGGGTTCAGGGGTCCCCCCGGGGTCAGTTTTGGGGTTCAGGGGTCCCCCCGGGGTCAGTTTTTGGGGTTCAGGGGGTCTCACCAGCCCCTGCTCGTCGCAGCCCCCCCCCGAGCTCCGGGCGCAGCCGCGGCTCCGGGCGCAGCTCCTCGTCCGAGGGGCTCTCGGGGGCCCCCCCCCGTGCCCAGCGCCTCCAGCTCCCCCTCGCGCCCCCGCGCCAGCTGGGGGGGGGCAGGGGGGGGTCAGCACCCACCTGGGGACCCCCCCCCACCCCAAAATAGGGACCCGGGGACCCCCCCCACACCCGAAAATAGGGACCCAAGGACCCCCCCCACCCCAAAATAGGGATCCAGGGACCCCCCACTTCAAAATAGGGACCTGGGGACCCAGAGTCTCCCTTCACCCCAAAATAGGGACCTGAGGACCCCCCCCACCCCTAAATAGGGACCCAGGACCCCCCCCACCCCAAAATAAGAGACCCGGGACCCCAGCCCCACCCCAAAATAGGGACCCAGGGACCCCCCCACCCCTAAATAGGGACCCGGGGTCCCCCCACCCCAAAATAGGGACCTGGGGACCCCCCTGGCACCCCCCAAGGGGACCCAGAGTCTCCCTTCACCCCAAAATAGGGACCTGAGGACCCCCCCACCCCCTAAATAGGGACCCAAGGACCCCCCCACCCCTAAACAGAGACTCGGGGACACCTCCCCCCCCCCCAAAATAGGGACCCGGGGACCCCCCACCCTGAAATAGGGACCTGGGGACCCCCCCTGGCACCCCCCAAGGGGACCCAGAGTCCCCAAAGACCTCCCTCGCACCCCCCAGGGGGACCCAGGGACCCCCCCCCAAAATAGGGACCCGGGGACCCCCCCAGGCACCCCCTGAGGGGACCCAGGGACACCCAGGGGGACCCAGTTTCTGGGGACCCCCCCTCACCCCCTAAAAACAGCCGGGGGGGGGGGCACGGGGGGGGCACGGGGGGGGGGCAACGGGGGGGGGCACTCACCGAGGAGGGGAAGTACTTGTAGGACTCCTGGGGAGAGAGGGGCAGGGTCAGGGGCACGGGACACGCCAAGGTCATGCCAAGGTCATGCCAAGGGCACATCAATAACCCCCCAGGCACCCCCAAAGCCCTCACGAAGGCCGTGCCAAGGGCACGGTCAAGCCCTCACTAAAGCCACGCCAAGGTCATGCCAAGCACATGCCAAGGTCATGCCAAGGGCACGCCAAGCACATGCCATGGCAACGTAAACCCCTCAGCAAAGCCAAACTAAGACCCTGCCAAGCCCACGCCAAGGCCCCCCACCAAGCCCACGCCAAGGCCATGCCAAGCACACGCCAAGGCCTTCACTAAACCCTAAGACTATGCCAAGCCCGTGCCAAGGTCCCACCAAGCCCATGCCAAGCCCGTGCCAAGCCCGTGCCAAGGTCCCACCAAGCACATGCCAAGCACGTGCCAAGCCCGTGCCAAGCCCATGCCAAGGTCCCACCAAGCACATGCCAAGCACATGCCAAGCCCGTGCCAAGGTCCCACCAAGCACATGCCAAGCACATGCCAAGCCCGTGCCAAGGTCCCACCAAGCACATGCCAAGCACATGCCAAGCCCGTGCCAAGGTCCCACCAAGCACATGTCAAGCACATGCCAAGCCCGTGCCAAGGTCCACCAAGCACATGCCAAGCACATGCCAAGCCCGTGCCAAGGTCCCACCAAGCACATGCCAAGCCATGCCAAGCCCATGCCAAGGCCCCACCAAGCACATGCCAAGCACATGCCAAGCCCATGCCAAGGCCCCACCAAGCACATGCCAAGCACATGCCAAGCCCATGCCAAGGCCACATAAAACCCTGACTAAACCCCGACTACGACCCTGCTGAGCACACACCAAGCCCATGCCAAGGCCATGCCAAGCACATGCCAAGCCCATGCCAAGCACATGGCAAGCCCGAGCCATGGCCATGCCAAGGTCACACCAAGCCCGTGCCATGGCCATGCCAAGGTCACACCAAGGCCTTCACTAAACCCTAACTCAGAGCATGCCAAGCACACGCCAAAGCCATGCCAGGCCCATACCAAGGCCATGCCAAACCCTTTGCTAGACCCTAAGACCATACAAGGCCCATGCCAAGGCCCCACCAAGTACATGCCAAGTCCATGCCAAGCACACGCCAAGCTCATGCCAAGCACACACCAAGCCCTTTGCTAAGCCCTAACTAAGACTGCGCCAGGCCCATGCCAAGGCCCCACCAAGCACATGCCAAGTCCATGCCAAGCACACACCAAGCACACGCCAAGCACACACCAAGCCCTTTGCTAAGCCCTAACTAAGACTGCGCCAGGCCCATGCCAAGGCCCCACCCAAGCACATGCCAAGTCCATGCCAAGCACACACCAATCCCACACCAAGCAGTTCACTAAACCCAAACTAAGACCATGCCAGGCCCATGCCCAAGGCCCCACCAAGCACATGCCAACCACACGCCAAGCCTGTCACTAGACCCAAACTAAGACCGTATCAGGCCCATGCCAAGGCCCCACCAAGTACATGCCAAGCACACGCCAAGCCCTTCACTAAGCCCTAACTAAGACCATGCCAGGCCCATGCCAAGGCCCCACCAAGCACATGCCAAGCTCACACCAAGCCCTTCACTAAGCCCTAACTAAGAGCACGCCAAGCCCATGCCAAGGCCCCACCAAGCCCATGCCAAGCTCATGCCAAGCACACGCCAAGCCCTTTGCTAAGCCCTAAGACCGCGCCAGGCCCATGCCAAGCCCCACCAAGCACATGCCAAGTCCATGCCAAGCTCATGCCAAGCACACACCAAGCCCTTCACTAAACCCAAACTAAGACCGTACCAGGCCCATACCAAGACCCCACCAATTACATGCCAAGCCCATGCCAAGCACACGCCAAACCCTTCACTAAGCCCTAACTAAGAACATGCCAGGCCCATGCCAAGGCCCCACCAAGCCCGTGCCAAGCTCATGCCAAGCACACGCCAATCCTACACCAAGGCCTTCACTAAACCCGAACTAAGACCATACCAGGCCCATGCCAAGACCCCACCAAGCTCATGCCAAGCACACGCCAAGCACACGCCAAGCCCCGTCACTAGACCCAAACTAAGACCATACCAGGCCCACGCCAAGGCCCCACCAAGCCCATGCCAAGGCCACGTGAAGACCTTCACTAAGCCCTAACTGAGAGCACGCCAAGAGCACGCCAAGGCCCCGTGGAGGCGCCGCGGAGGCGCCGCGTGCCCCCCGGCGCTGGCACTCACGCGGGCGCGCAGCTGGCACTGGCGCAGGCGGCACTTCTGGCGGATCTTGTTGGGGCCCCCGAACTTCTTCATGTCGCGGCAGAAGTCGCAGTGGCCGCAGTCCTCGGGGCGCCGGCACGCCTCGCACTCGCCGCACATCCGCGCCGAGCGCTTGATCTGGGGGCACCGGGTGAGGGGGGCATCGGGGGGGGGGGGCATCGGGGGAAGGGGGGGGCACCGGGGAGGGGGGGGGGGCATCGGGTGAGGGGGGGGCATTGGGTGAGGGGGGGCATTGGGTGAGGGGGGCATTGGGTGAAGGGGGCATTGGGTGAAGGGGGTACTGGGTGAAGGGGGGCATTGGGTGAAGGGGGGCATTGGGGTGAAGGGGGGGGCATTGGGTGAAGGGGGGGGCATTGGGTGAAGGGGGGCATTGGGTGAGGGGGGGGCATTGGGTGAGGGGGGGGCATTGGGTGAGGGGGGGTACTGGGTGAGGGGGGGCATTGGGTGGGGGGGGTACTGGATGAGGGGGGGGCATTGGGTGGGGGGGGGCATTGGGTGGGGGGGGGCATTGGGTGAAGGGGGTACTGGGTGAGGGGGGGCATTGGTGAGGGGGGGCATTGGGTGGGGGGGGGGCATTGGGTGAAGGGGGTACTGGGTGAGGGGGGGGCATTGGGTGGGGGGGGGGGGGCATTGGGTGAGGGGGGGCATTGGGTGAAGGGGGGCATTGGGTGAAGGGGGGCATTGGGTGAGGGGGGTACTGGGTGAGGGGGGTACTGGGTGAGGGGGGGGGCATTGGGTGAGGGGGGGCATTGGGTGAAGGGGGGGCATTGGGTGAGGGGGGGCATTGGGTGAAGGGGGTACTGGGTGAGGGGGGGGCATTGGGTGGGGGGGGGGCATTGGTGAGGGGGGGCATTGGGTGAGGGGGGGGCATTGGGTGGGGGGGGGGCATTGGGTGGGGGGGGGGGCATTGGGTGGGGGGGGGGCATTGGGTGGGGGGGGGGCATTGGGTGAAGGGGGGGCATTGGGTGAGGGGGGGCATTGGGTGGGGGGGGGCATTGGGTGAGGGGGGGCATTGGGTGGGGGGGGGCATTGGGTGAAGGGGGGCATTGGGTGAGGGGGGGCATTGGGTGAGGGGGGCATTGGGTGAGGGGGGTTACTGGGTGAGAGGGGGGCATCGGGTGAGGGGAGCATCGGGGGGGGGGGGCATTGGGTGAAGGGGGGGGCACCGGGGG
>JAUMJJ010001325.1:0-27093 GCA_033556795.1 Tapera naevia | reverse complement strand
CAAAAAACACCTTCCTGTAGCCAAAATATCCCTGCACCCCATAATCACCCAAAATAACTCCTGTGACCCAAAATCACTCCCCTGCAGCCCAAAATACCCCCTGTGACCCAAAATCACCTCCTGTGCCCCAAAAACACCCTGCTGTACCCCAAAACATCCCCTGCAAACCAAAACCACCCAAAATACCTCTTGTGACCCAAAATCATCCCCCTGCGCCCCAAAATACCCCTTGTGCCCCAAAACCACCCTCTTGCACCCCAAAACCACCCCTCTGTGCCCCAGAATACCCCCTGCACCCCAAAATACCCCCCTGCGCCCCAAAACCACCTC
Organism: Tapera naevia; assembly: GCA_033556795.1. Classification (NCBI taxonomy): domain Eukaryota; kingdom Metazoa; phylum Chordata; class Aves; order Cuculiformes; family Neomorphidae; genus Tapera; species Tapera naevia. Next base: position 26,763 of record JAUMJJ010001325.1, on the reverse strand, counting down.
TCTGCACCCCAATATACCCCTGCACCCCAAAATACCCCCCTGTGCCCCGAAATCCACCCCCCCGTTCCCCAAAATACCCCTGTGACCCAAAAGCACCCCCTGTGCCCCCAAAACCACCCCCCTGTGCCCCAAAAAACCCCCTGCACCCCAAAATACCCCCCTGCGCCCCAAAACCACCTCCCTGCACCCCAATATACCGTGCACCCCAAAATACCCCCCTGTGCCCCGAAATCACCCCCCCTCTGCCCCAAATAACCCCCTGCACCCCAAAACCACCCCTCTGTGCCCCCCAAAAACACCCCCTGTGCCCCAAAAACATCCCCAGTGCCCCAAAAACACCTTCCTGTAGCCCAAAATATCCCCTGCAACCCAAAACCACCCAGAATACCTCTTGTGACCCAAAATCATCCCCCTGCGCCCCAAAATACCCCCCTGTGCCCCAAAAACACCTTCCTGTACCCCAAAATATCCCCTGCAACCCAAAACCACCCAAAATACCTCTTGTGACCCAAAATCATCCCCCTGCGCCCCAAAATACCCCCCCTGTGCCCCAAAACCACCTCCCTGCACCCCAAAAACACCCCCCTGCGCCCCAAAAACACCCCCCTGTGCCCCAAAACTACCCTCTGTGCCCCAAAAACACCCCCCCTGCGCCCCAAAATACCCAATGTGCCCCCAAAACACCCCTCTGTGTCCCAAAATACCCCCTGTACCCCAAAAACCCCCTCTTATGCCCCAAAACACCCCCTTTGGCCAAAAAATAACCCTTGCATCCCAAAACCACCCCCCTGTGCCCCCAAACCCCCTCCTGTGCCCCCAAAACCACCCCTCCTGTGCCCCAAATCTTCTCCTGGACCCCCAAATCTTATCCTGAGTCCCCCCCGATCCCTCAAGGTCCCCTCAAATCCCTTCCTGCACCCCCAAATCTCTCCTCGGGATCCCCAATCCCTTCCAGGACCACCCAAATCTCCCTTTAAATTCTACAAGTTCTGCATTGGACCCCCAAATCTTATCCTGGACCCCCCAAATCTTACTCTGAGCACCCCAAATCCCTCGGGGTCCCCCCAAATCCCTTCCTGCACCCCCAAATTCCCTTCAGGACCCTCCAAACCTTCCTTTTAAGCCCTACAAGTCCCGCTTTGGACCCCCAAATCTTCCCCTGGACTCCCCAAATCTTACTCTGAGCACCCCAAATCCATCAGGGTCCCCCCAAATTCCCTCCTGCACCCCCAAATCCCCACCTTGGGATCCCCAAATCCTTTCCAGGACCCCCCCAAATCTCCTTTTAAACCCCACGAGTCCCGCTTTGGACCCCCAAATCTTTCCCTGGACCCCCCAAATCTTACTCTGAGCACCCCAAATTCATCAGGGTCCCCTCAAATCCCCTCCTGCACCCCCAAATCCCACCTTGGGATCCCCAAATCCTTTCCAGGACCCCCCCAAATCTCCCTTTAAATCCCACGAGTCCCGCTTTGGACCCCCAAATCTTCCCCTGGACTCCCCAAATCTTACTCTGAGCACCCCAAATCCATCAGGGTCCCCCCAAATCCCCTCCTGCACCCCCAAATCCCACCTTGGGATCCCAAATCCTTTCCAGGACCCCCCCAAATCTCCTTTTAAACCCCACGAGTCCCGCTTTGGACCCCCAAATCTTCCCCTGGACCCCCCAAATCTTATTCTGAGCCCCCCAAATCCTTTGGGTTCCCCCCAAATCCCCTCCTGCCCCCCCAAATCCCCTCCTGGGGACCCCCAGATGCCCTCCAGCCCCCCCCGTTTCTGCAGGGGCCGCATCGCCTGCGCCAACGTGCTGAGTGACCTTTACGCCATGGGCATCACCGAGTGCGACAACGTCCTGATGCTGCTCAGCGTCAGTCAGAAGATGAGCGAGGAGGTGGGCACAGCACCCCTGGACTGGGAGCACTGGGATGAACTGGGGGAGGGGGGGCAGGGTGGGAGCCACGCACTGGGAGCACTGGGATAAACTGGGGGGGCAGGATGTGACTTCACACTGGGAATACTGGGATAAAGTGGGGGGGTGCAGGATGTGACCCCAGACTGGGAACGCTGGGATAAACTGGGGGGGCAGGATGAGGCCCTAAACTGGGAGCACTGGCATAAATTGGGGGGGGCAGGATGTGACCCCAGACTGGGAGCACTGGGATGAACTGGGGAGGGGGGCAGGGTGGGAGCCTCGCACTGGGAGCACTGGGATAAACTGGGGGGGCAGGATGTGACTTCACACTGGGAATACTGGGATAAAGTGGGGGGCGCAGGATGTGATCCCAGACTGGGAACGCTGGGATAAACTGGGGGGGGCGGGATGAGGCCCTAAACTGGGAGCACTGGCATAAACTGGGGGACAGGATGGGACCCCAGACTGGGAGCACTGGGATGAACTGGGGGTGCAGGATGTGACCCCAGACTGGGAGCACTGGGATGAACTGGGGGAGGGGGGCAGGGTGGGAGCCACGCACTGGGAGCACTGGGATAAACTGGGGGGGCAGGATGTGACCCCAGACTGGGAACGCTGGGATAAACTGGGGGGGCAGGATGAGGCCCTAAACTGGGAGCACTGGGCATAAACTGGGGGACAGGATGGGACCCCAGACTGGGAGCACTGGGATGAACTGGGGGAGGGGGGCAGGGTGGGAGCCTCGCACTGGGAGCACTGGGATAAACTGGGGGGGCAGGATGTGACCCCAGACTGGAATACTGGGATAAAGTGGGGGGTGCAGGATGTGACCCCAGACTGGGAACGCTGGGATAAACTGGGGGGGCAGGATGAGGCCCTAAACTGGGAGTACTGGAGAAGCAGGGTGCGACCCACACTGGGAGCACTGGGATAAACTGGGGGGGCAGGATGTGACCCCCGACTGGGAGCACTGGGATGAACTGGGGGAGGGGGGGCAGGGTGGGTCTTTGCACCAGGAACAACTGGGACAGCTCAGGGAGCAGGATGTGACCCCACACTGGGAGTACTGGGATAAACTGGGGGAGCAGGATGTGACCCTGCACTGGGAATACTGGGACGGGGGAGCAGGATGGGACCCTGCACTGGGAATACTGGGATGGGGGAGCAGGATGGGACCCTGCACTGGGAATACTGGGATGGGGGAGCAGGATGGGACCCTGCACTGGGAATACTGGGATGGGGGAGCAGGATGGGACCCTGCACTGGGAATACTGGGATGGGGGAGCAGGATGGGACCCTGCACTGGGAATACTGGGATGGGGGAGCAGGATGGGACCCCGCACTGGGAATACTGGGATGGGGGAGCAGGATGGGACCCCGCACTGGGGATACTGGGCCGGGGGAGCAGGATGTGACCCTGCACTGGGGATACTGGGATGGGGGAGCAGGATGTGACCCTGCACTGGGGATACTGGGATGGGGGAGCAGGATGGGACCCCGCACTGGGGATACTGGGATGGGGCAGCAGGATGTGACCCCGCACTGGGGATACTGGGATGGGGGAGCAGGATGGGACCCCGCACTGGGGATACTGGGCCGGGGGAGCAGGATGGGATCCCGCACTGGGAATACTGGGATGGGGCAGCAGGATGTGACCCCGCACTGGGAATACTGGGATGGGGGAGCAGGATGGGACCCCGCACTGGGGATACTGGGCCGGGGGAGCAGGATGGGACCCTGCAGATACGGGGACGCGGACGGGAGGTCACGGCCTGGGGCTGGGGTGAACTGGGGTGAACTGGGATGAACTGGGAGTGAGGCTGCGCCCCCCCAGGAGCGGGACAAGGTGATGCCCCTCATCGTGAGGGGCTTCCGGGACGCGGCCGAGGACGCGGGGACGTCGGTGACCGGGGGGCAGACGGTGCTGAACCCCTGGGTCATCGTGGGCGGCGTCGCCACCGTCGTCTGCCAACCCAGCGAGTTCATCATGTGAGGGGGCGGGGCCTGGGGGCGGGGCCTGGGGAGGGGCGGGGCCTGGGGAAGGGGCGGGGCCTGGGGAGGAGGTGGGGTTTGTGAAGGGGCGGGGTCTTGGGAGGGGGCGGGGCCTGGGGGTGGGGTCTGGGGAAGGGGCGGGGCCTTGGGGAGGGGGAGGGGCCTCGGGAGGGGTGGGGTCTGTGAAGGGGCGGAGCCTTGGGAGGGGGCGGGGTCTTGGGAGGGGGCGGGGCCTTGGGGGGGTGGGGTCTGTTAAGGGGCGGGGCCTTGGGGAGGGGGCGGGGCCTGGGGAGGAGGTGGGGTTTGTGAAGGGGCGGGGCCTTGGGAGGGGGTGGGGCCTTGGGAGGGGGTGGGGCCTTGGGAGGGGGGTGGGGCCTTGGGAGGGGGTGGGGTCTGTGAAGGGGCGGGGCCTTGGGGAGGGGGCGGGGCCTTGGGGAGGGGGCGGGGCCTGGGGAGGGGGCGGGGCCTGGGGAGGAGGTGGGGTTTGTGAATGGGCGGGGTCTTGGGAGGGGGCGGGGCCTGGAGGGTGGGGTCTGGGGAAGGGGCGGGGCCTGGGGAGGAGGTGGGGTTTGTGAAGGGGCGGAGCCTTGTGGAGGGGGTGGGTGGGGTCTGGGGAAGGGGCGGGGCCTTGGGGAGGGGGCGGGGTCTGTGGGAAGGGGCGGGGCCTCAGGGTGGGGTCTGTGAAGAGGCGGGGCTTGAGGAAAGGGGTGGGGTCTGTGGGAAGGGGGGTGGGATTTGTGGGAAGGGGTGGGGGCTCATGGAGGGGGCGTGGTCTGTGAGAAGGGGCGGGGCCTCAGGGGCAGGGTCTACAAGAGGTGGAGCCTCTGGGAGGGGAAGGGGCGGGGCTTCAGCTTGAGGGCGGGGCCTGGGGAAGGGGCGGAGTCTGGGGGCGGGGCTTACCGAGGTGTCTGTGTCCGGTGTGGGCGGGGCCTGCAGGCCGGACAGCGCCGTCCCGGGGGACGTCCTGGTGCTGACCAAGCCCTTGGGGACACAGGTGGCCGTCAGCGCCCACCAATGGCTGGACAGCGTGAGTCAGGGGGGGCGGAGCCTCCGAGGGCGCCCCAGGGGGTCCCCAGGGGGTCCCCAGGCCCCTCAAAGGTGTCCCCAAGCCCCCCCAGATGTCCCCAAGGGGTCCCCAAGTCCTCCAAAGGTGTCCCCAAGGGGTCCCCAAACCCCCCAGATGTCCCCAAGGGGTCCCCAAGTTCTCCAAAGGTGTCCCCAAGGGGTCCCCAAACCCCCCAAATGTCCCCAAGGGGTCCCCAAGTCCTCCAAATGTGTCCCCAAGGGGTCCCCAAACCCCCCAGATGTCCCCAAGGGGTCCCCAAGTTCTCCAAATGTGTCCCCAAGGGGTCCCCAAACCCCCCAGATGTCCCCAAGGGGTCCCCAAGTCCTCCAAATGTGTCCCCAAGGGGTCCCCAAACCCCCCAGATGTCCCCAAGGGGTCCCCAAGTCCTCCAAAGGTGTCCCCAAGGGGTCCCCAGGCCCCTCAGATGTCCCTGAGGGGTCCCCAAGCCCCTCAGGTGTCCCCAAGGGGTCCCCAAGTCCTCCAAAGGTGTATCCAAGGGGTCCCCAAGCCCCTCAGGTGTCCCCAAGGTCCCCAAGCCCTTCAGATGTCCCCAAGAGGTTCCCAACAACCCCCCCGAGATGTCCCCAAGGGGTCCCCAGGGCCCCCAAAGGTGTCCCCAAGGGGCCCCCAAAGGCCCCCGAGATGTCCCCAGGTGTCCCCAAAGCCCCCCCAGATGTCCCCAGGTGTCCCCAAAGGCCCCTGAGATGTCCCCAGGTGTCCCCAAAGCCCCCCCAGATGTCCCCAAGGCCCTCTGAAACCCCCCGAGATGTCCCCAGGTGTCCCCAAAGCCCCCCCAGATGTCCCCAGGTGTCCCCAAAGGCCCCTGAGATGTCCCCAGGTGTCCCCAAAGCCCCCCCAGATGTCCCCACGTGTCCCCAAAGCCCCCCCAGATGTCCCCAAGGCCCTCTGAAGCCCCCCCAGATGTCCCCAGGTGTCCCCAAAGCCCCCCCAGATGTCCCCAGGTGTCCCCAAAGCCCCCCCAGATGTCCCCAAGGCCCCCCCGAGGTGGTCCCTCACCCCGTGGCCGTTGTCCCGGCAGCCGGAGCGCTGGAACAAGCTGAAGCTGGTGGTGACGCGGGAGGAGGTGGAGTTGGCCTATCAGGAAGCCATGTTCAACATGGCCACCCTCAACCGCACCGGTAGGCTCCGCCCCCTGCAGGGAATGTCGAGGGGGAGGGACGCGGAGGGAGGGGCTTTGGGGACATCTGGGGGGGGGGGGGGGGGGTGTTGGGAACTCCTGGGGACATCTGGGTGGGCTTTGGGGGGCCCTTGAGGACATCTGGGGGGGGGTTTGGGGCCCTTGAGGACATCTGGGGGGGCTTTGGGAGGCCTTTGGGACATCTGGGGGGGTGGGGATTTCCTGGGGACATCTGGGTGGGCTTTGAGGACATCTGGGGGGGTTGGGAACTCCTGGAGACATCTGGGGGGGCTTTTGGGGCCGTTGGGGACATCTGGGGGGGCTTTGGGGCCCTTGGGGACGTCTGGGGGGTGTTGGGGAGCTCCTGGGGACATCTGGGGGTCTTTGGAGCCCTTGGGGACACCGTGAGGGGGTCCATGGAGGGGGTGACGCCCGGTGCCCCCCCCAGCCGCGGGGCTGATGCGAGCGTTCGGGGCGCACGCGGCGACCGACGTCACCGGCTTCGGGATCCTGGGCCACGCGAGGACCTTGGCCGCGCAGCAGCGGCAGGAAGTGGCCTTCGTCATCCACAACCTGCCCGTCATCGCCAAGATGGCCGCCGTCAGCAAGGCCTGCGGCGCCCGCTTCGGGCTGCTCCAGGGGACCTCCCCCGAGACCTCCGGTACGGGGACCCCGGAGCAGGTGGCGGGGGGAACCTTGAGGTGGGGGGGGAGGAGGTGGGAGTTGGGTGGAGAACCTTGGAGTTGGGTGGGAGATCCTCAAGGTTGGGTGGAGGAACCTCAAGGTTGGGTGGAGAACCTTAAAGTTGAGTGAAGAACCTTGAAGTTGGGTGGAGGAACCTTAAAATTGAGTGGGAGATCCTCAAAGTTGGGTGGAGGAAGCTCAGGGTTGTGTGGGAGAAGCTCAGAGTTGGGTGGAGAACCTTAAAATTGAGTGGAGAACCTTGAAGTTGGGTGGGAGATCCTCAAAGTTGGGTGGAGGAACCTCAAGGTTGGGTGGAGAACCTTAAAGTTGAGTGAAGAACCTTGAAGTTGGGTGGAGGAACCTTAAAATTGAGTGGGAGATCCTCAAAGTGGGTTGGGAGATTCGTGAGGTTGGGTGGGAAGACCTCAAAGTTGGGTGGAGACCCTTGAAGTTGGGTGGAGGAACCTTGAAATTGGGTGAGAGAAGCTCAAAGTTGGGTGGAGGAAGGTCAAGGTTGTGTGGGAGAAGCTCAGAGTTGGGTGAAGAACCTTAAAGTTGGGTGGAGAACCTTAAAGTTGAGTGAAGAACCTTGAAGTTGGGTGGAGGAACCTTAAAATTGATTGGGAGATCCTTAAAGTTGGATGGAGACCCTTGAAGTTGGGTTGGGAGATTCTCAAAGTTGGGTGGGAAGACCTCAAAGTTGAGTGGAGACCCTTGACGTTGGGTGGAGAACCTTAAAATTGGGTGAGAGAAGCTCAAAGTCGGGTGGAGGAAGCTCCAGGTTGTGTGGGAGAAGCTCAGAGTTGGGTGGAGAACCTTAAAGTTGGGTGGAGAACCTTGAAGTTGGGTTGGGAGATTCGCAAGGTTGGGTGGGAAGACTTCAAAGTTGGGTGGAGGAACCTCAGAGTTGGATGGAGAACCTTAAAGTTGGGTGGGAGATCCTCAAAGTTGGGTGGAGGAACCTCAAGGTTGGGTGGAGAACCTTAAAGTTGAGTGAAGAACCTTGAAGTTGGGTGGAGGAACCTTAAAATTGAGTGGGAGATCCTCAAAGTTGGGTGGAGACCCTTGAGGTTGGGTGGGAAGACCTCGAAGTTGGGTGGAGACCCTTAAAGTTGAGTGGAGATCCTCAGAGTTGGGTGGAGGAACCTCAAGGTTGGGTGGAAACCTTCAAAATTGGGTGAAAACCTTTAAAATCGAGTGGAAACCCTCAATATTCATTGGGAACCCTCAAAATTGGGTGAAAACCCTCAAAATCAGGTCGAAACCCTCAAAATTGGGTGAAAACCCTTAAAATCAGGTGGAAACCCTTAAAATTGTGTGGAAACCTTTAAAATTGGGTGGAAACCCTCAAAATTGTGTGGAAACCTTCAAAATTGGGTGGAAACCTTTAAAATTGGGTGGAAACCATCAAAATTCATTGGGAATCCTCAAAATTGGGTGGAAACCCTCAAAATCGTGTTGAAACCCTTAAAATTGGATGGAACCCTTCTAAATTGGGTGGAAACCCTCAAAATTGGTTGGAAACCCTCAAAAATGGGTGGAAAACCTCAAAATTGGGTGGAAACCCTTGAAATTGGGTGGAAACCCTTAAAGTTGGGTGGAAACCTTCAAAATTGAGTCGAAACCCTTAAAATTGGGTGGAAACCCTTAAAATTGGGTGGAGCCCTTCAAAATTGGGTGAAAACCTTTAAAATTGGGTGGAAACCTTCAAAATTGGGTCAAAACCCTTAAAATTGGGTGGAAACCTTCAAAATTGGGTGGAAACCTTCAAAATTGGGTGGAAACCTTCAAAATTGGTTGGAAAACCTCAAAAATGGGTGGAAAACCTCAAAATTGGGTGGAAAACCTCAAAATTGGGTGGAAACCCTTGAAATTGGGTGGAAACCCTTAAAGTTGGATGGAGCCCTTCAAAATTGGGTGGAAACCCTCAAAATTGGGTCGAAACCTTCAAGATCAGGTGAAGAACATCAAAGTTGAGTGGAAACCCTCAGAATTGGGTGGAAACCTTTAAAATTGGGTGGAAACCATCAAAATTCATTGGGAATCCTCAAATTGGGTGGAAACACTCAAAATCAGGTCGAAACCCATAAAATTGGATGGAACCCTTCTAAATTGGGTGGAAACCTTCAAAATTGGGTGGAAACCCTTAAAATTGGGTGGAAACACTTAAAATTGGGTGGAAACTTTCAAAATTGGGTCAAAACCCTTCAAATTGGGTGGAAACCCTCAAAATTGGGTGGAAACCTCCAAAATTGGGTGGAAACACTTAAAATTGGATGGAGCCCTTCAAAATTGGGTGGAAACCTTCAAATTGGGTGGAAACCCTTAAAATTGGATGGAGCCCTTCAAAATTGGGTCAAAACCCTTAAATTGGGTGGAAACCCTCAAAATTGGGTGGAAACCCTTGAAATTGGGTGAAAACCCTTAAAATTGGGTGGAAACCTTCAAATTGGGTCAGAACCTTAAAATTGGGTGGAAACCCTTAAAATTGGATGGAGCCCTTCAAAATTGGGTGAAAACCTTTAAAATTGGGTGGAAACCTTCAAAATTGGGTCAAAACCCTTAAAATTGGGTGGAAACCATCAAAATTGTCTGGAAACCTTCAAAATTGGGTCAAAACCCTTAAAATTGGGTGGAAACCTTCAAAATTGGGTGGAAACCCTTAAATTGGGTCAAAACCTTAAAATTGGGTGGAGCCCTTCAAATTGGGTGAAAACCTTTAAAATTGGGTGGAACCTTCAAAATCGGGTCGAAACCCTTAAAATTGGATGGAACCCTTCTAAATTGGGTGGAAACCCTCAAAATTGGTTGGAAACCCTCAAAATGGGTGGAAAACCTCAAAATTGGGTGGAACCCTTGAAATTGGGTGGAAACCCTTAAAGTTGGGTGGAAACCTTCAAAATTGAGTCGAAACCCTTAAAATTGGGTGGAAACCCTTAAAATTGGGTGGAGCCCTTCAAAATTGGGTCAAAACCCTTAAAATTGGGTGGAAACCTTCAAAATTGGGTCAAAACCCTTAAAATTGGGTGGAAACCCTCAAATTGGGTTGGAAACCCTCAAAATGGGTGGAAACCCTTGAAATTGGGTGGAAACCCTTAAAATTGGATGGAGCCCTTCAAAATTGGGTGGAAACCTTCAAAATTGGGTGGAAACCTTCAAAATTGGGTCAAAACCCTTAAAATTGGGTGGAAACCCTCAAAATTGGGTGGAAACCTTCAAAATAGGGTGGAAACCCTTAAAATTGGGTGGAAACCCTTAAAATTGGGTGGAAACCTTCAAATTGGGTGGAAACCTTCAAATTGGGTCAAAACCCTTAAAATTGGGTGGAAACCCTTGAAATTGGGTGGAAACCTTAAAATTGGATGGAGCCCTTCAAAATTGGGTGAAAACCTTTAAAATTGGGTGGAAACCCTTAAAATTGGGTGGAAACCTTCAAAATTGGGTGGAAACCTTCAAAATTGGGTCAAAACCCTTAAAATTGGATGAAAACCTTCAAAATTTTTTTGGGGGGTTCCCCATCCCGGGGTGCTCCCCCCACCCTGACCCCCCCCTCTCTTTCCCCCCCTCCCCCCCCCCCAGGGGGGCTCCTGATCTGCCTCCCGCGGGAGCAGGCGGCGCGGTTCTGCGCGGAGCTGAAGGCGCGCGGCGAGGGCCACCAGGCCTGGATCATCGGCATCGTCGAGAAGGGGCCCCGCGGCGCCCGCGTCATCGACAAGCCCCGCCTCATCGAGGTGCCCCCCCGCGGGGCCCCCCCCAGCCCCGGGGACCCCGCCCCCCCCCGAGCCCCGCCCCTTCTAGAGCCCCGCCCCCCAAAATCAGAGTCACTTCTTCCCTTTAAACCCCTTGGGATGGGGGAGAAACCCCTCCAAAAACGCTCTTTTGGGGGCCCCCCCTTGGTTTTTTGGGGGGGGTCCTGAAGGTTTGAGGGGGTTTTGGGGTCACCCACCTGCCTGAACCCCCAAAATCGGTGCCTGTGCCCCCAAAATCAGCCCTTGCACCCCAAAATCTGAGTCGGTTCTTCCCTTTAAACCCCTTGGGATGGGGGAGAAAACCCCCCCCAAATGTTTTTTTGGGGTCCCCCCCTTGGTTTTTGGGGGGGTCCTGAAGGTTTGAGGGGGTTTTGGGGTCACCCACCCCCCAAAATTGGCCCCCGCGCCCCAAACTCGGAGTCAGTTCTTCCCTTTAAACCCCTTGGGATGGGGAAGAAACCCCTCCAAAAATGCTCTTTTGGGGTCCCCCCCTTGGTTTTTGGGGGGGTCCTGAAGGTTTGAGGGGGTTTTGGGGTCACCCACCTGCCTGAACCCCCAAAATCAGCCCCTGCACCCCCAAATTTGGGTCAATTCTCCCCCTTGCCAAGGGTTTTAAGACCCTCCCCCCCCAAGTTTTGATGGGGGGGGGCAGGGCTTTGCCCCCTCCCCACATCCCTGGGGTCCCCCCCCATCCTTACACCCCAAAATCGGCCCCTGCACCCCAAAAATCCACCCTCCCCCCCCCACCCCCCCCCCAGCGTGACGCTGCACCCCCAAAGCCTGGCAGGGGCGCAGCCGAGGGACCCCCCCTCATTGGAGGGGGGGAGGAAGGAGGGGTGGGGGGGGGGGAGCGCTTGGTTTTGGGGGACCTGGGGGCCCCCCCAATATTTTTGGGTAATAAAAGAGGATATTTGGGATCAATCGGGATCCGCTTGGATTGATTTTTCCCCCTTCTGGGGGGGTTCATGGGGTAGAACCCCCCCCCCCCCAAAGTTTTGGGGGTGCAGGGTGGTCCCTGTGGGCTCCTGGACTCAGCACCCCCGCAAAAATGGGGGTTTCCCCCCCCCCAAAAAATGAAGTTTTAGCTCAAAAGAAGGGGTTTTGCACAAAAAGAAGGGGTTTTGCCTCAAAAGAAGGGGAGGGACCTCAAACCAGGGGGTTTTGCCTTAAAAAAGGAGGGGTTTGCCTCAAAAAAAATGGGGTTTGGTTCAAAAGGAGGGGTTGGTCTCAAAAAAGGGGGGTTTTGGTCTCAAAAAGAGGGATTTGTCTCAAAAAAGAGAGTTATGTCCCAAAAAAAGGAGTTTTGTCCCAAAAAAAGGGAGTTTTGCCCCCAAAAAAGGGAGTTTTCCACCAAAAAAAAGGGATTTTGCCCCAAAAAAGGGAGTTTTGCCCCAAAAAGGGAGTTTTGTCCCCAAAAAGGGAGTTTTGTCCCCAAAAAAGTTTTGCCCCAAAAAAAGGGAGTTTTGCCCCCAAAAAAGTGAGTTTTTCCACCAAAAAAAGGGAATTTTGTCCCCAAAAAGGGAGTTTTGTCCCCAAAAAGGGAGTTTTGCCCCCAAAAAAAGGATTTTTGCCCCAAAAAGGAAATTTTGTCCACAAAAAAGGAAGTTCTGCCTCAAAAAAGGGGAGTTTTGCCCAAAAAAAAAGTTTTGCCCCCAAAAAAGGGAGTTTTCCACCAAAAAAAGGGATTTTGCCCCAAAAAAGGGAATTTTTGCCCAAAAAAAAGGGAGTTCTGCCACAGAAAGGGAGTTTTGCCCCAAAAAAAGTTTTGTCCCAAAAAAAGGAGTTTTGTCCCCAAAAAGGGAGTTTTGTCCCCAAAAAAGGGAATTTTGACACCAAAAAGGGAATTTTGTCCCCAAAAGGGAGTTTTGCCCCCAAAAAAAGGATTTTTGCCCCAAAAAAAATTTTTGTCCCCAAAAAAGGGAATTTTGACATCAAAAGGGGAATTTTGTCCCCAAAAGGGAGTTTTGCCCCCAAAAAAAGGATTTTTGCCCCAAAAAGGGAATTTTGTCCCCAAAAAAGGAAGTTCTGCCTCAAAAAAGGGGAGTTTTGCCCCAAAAAAGTTTTGCCCCCAAAAAAGGGAGTTTTCCACCAAAAAAAGGGATTTTGCCCCAAAAAAGGGATTTTGCCCCAAAAAAGGAGTTTTGCCCCAAAAAGGGATTTTTTGCCCCCAAAAAGGGATTTTGCCCCAAAAAAAAGAGAGTTTTGTCCCAAAAAAAGGTACTTTTAATGGTATAAAAGACCCCCCCCCGCGTTTTTGGGGTTCCCCCCGTTTTGGGGGGGATTTGGGGTCCTTCCTCTCCTTCGCACCCCAAAACCCCCCCGAACCCCAAAACCATAGATTTTGAGGGGGGGATCCCCCATCAATTTGGGGTTCCCCTTGATTTTGGGGGGGGCTTTTTGGGGTCCCCCCTTCCTTTGCACCCCAAACCCCCCCTGCACCCCAAAACACCCCCTGCACCCCAAAACTTGGCTCCATTCACACCAATTCCCCCCTCTCCGATGGCTTTTAATGGCATAAACCTTAATGGCATAAACCCCCCTCCAATAGATATTTTGGGGGGGGCTGCAGTTTTGGGGGGATCCCCTCGATTTTGGGGGACCCCCTGTTTTAGGGGGAGCTTTTTGGGGTTCCCCCCTCCCTTGCACCCCAAACCCCCCCCCTGAACCCCAAAACTTGGCTCCATTCACACCAATTCCCCCCTCTCCGATGGCTTTTAATGGCATAAACCCCCCTCCGATAGATTTTGAGGGGGGATCCCCCACCAATTTGGGGTTCCCCTTGATTTTGGGGGGGCTTTTTGGGGTCCTCCCCTCCTTTGCACCCCAAAACCGCCCCCTGCACCCCAAAACACCCCCTGAACCCCAAAACTTGGCTCCATTCACACCAATTCCCCCCTCTCCGATGGCTTTTAATGGCATAAACCCCCCTCCAATAGATATTTTGGGGGGGCTGCAGGTTTGGGGGGATCCCCTCGATTTTGGGGGACCCCCTGTTTTAGGGGGAGCTTTTTGGGGTTCCCCCCTCCCTTGCACCCCAAACCCCCCCCCCTGAACCCCAAAACTTGGCTCCATTCACACCAATTCCCCCCTCTCCGATGGTTTTTAATGGCATAAACCCCCCTCTCATAGATTTTGAGGGGGGACCCCCCACCAATTTGGGGTTCCCTCTGATTTTGGGGGGGGCTTTTTGGGGTCCCCCCTTCCTTTGCACCCCAAAACCACCCCCTGCACCCCAAAACCACCCCCTGCACCCCAAAACTTGGCTCCATTCACACCAATTCCCTTCTCTCCGATGGCTTTTAATGGCATAAACCCCCCTCCAAATAGCTTGAGGGGGGACTCTGCTGGTTTGGGGGGATCCCCTCGACTTTGGGGGGACCCCCCAGATTTTGGGGACCCCCCCCCAGGATTTGGGGGACCCCCCCCCTTCACTTGATGCACTCCATGACGTGGATCTGGAGGGTGTCCAGGTCCGGGGCTTTGTATTGGCACTTGGGACAGCAGAGCTCGGGCTCCTCCTCGGCTTGGGGGGCGGCTCGGGGCCCCCCAAAACCTGCATTTGGGGGGGGGCGGAACAGTTTAAGACCCCCCCCCCCCCAAAAAAAAGGGGTTCAGGGGGTGGGGTTTTGGGGTTCCCCTCACCGGGCGCCGAGGGGGGGCGAAGCTCCGAGTGGCGATTGCGCAGCTCCTCCAGACGGGCCCTGCTTTTGGGGGGCACAGAGGGGATTTGGGGGTGCAGGGGGGGGCTTTGGGGTGATTTTGGGGTGCAAGGAGAGGATTTGGGGGTGCAAAGAGGAGGTTTGGGGTGCAGAATGGGAAATTTTGGGGTGCAAAGAGGGGATTTGGGGGTGCAAAGAGGAGGTTTGGGGTGCAGAATGGGAGATTTTAGGGTGCAAAGAGGGGATTTGGGTGGTTTGAGGTGTTTTTGGGGTGCAAGGAGGGGATTTGGGGTGCAAAGAGGAGGTTTGGGGTGCAGGTGAGATTTTGGGGTGCAAAGAGGGGATTTGGGGTGGTTTGAGGTGTTTTTGGGGTGCAGGGGTGGATTTTGGGGTGCAAAGAGGAGGTTTGGGGTGCAGAAGGTGAGATTTTGGGGTGCGGGGGTGGATCTCGGGGGGTTTTGGGGTGCAAGGAGGGGATTTGGGGTGCAAAGAGGAGGTTTGGGGCACAGAAGGGGAGATTTTGGGGTGCAGGGGTGGATTTTGTTGTGCAAAGAGGGGATTTGGGGTGCAGAAGGGGAGATTTTGGGGTGTGGGGGTGGATTTGGGGGGTTTTGGGGTGCAAAGAGGAGGTTTGGGGTGCAGAATGGGAGATTTTGGGGTGCAAAGAGGGGATTTGGGATGGTTTGAGGTGTTTTTGGGGTGCAAGGAGGGGATTTGGGGTGCAAAGAGGAGGTTTGGGGCGCAGAATGGGAGATTTTGGGGTGCAGGGGTGGATTTTGTTGTGCAAAGAGGGGATTTGGGGTGCAGAAGGGGAGATTTTGGGGTGTGGGGGTGGATTTGGGGGGTTTTGGGGTGCAAAGAGGAGGTTTGGGATGCAAAAGGGGAGATTTTGGGGTGCAGGGGTGGCTTTTGGGGGGCTTCGGGGCGGTTTTGGGGTGCAAGGAGGGGATTGGGGTGGTTTGAGGTGTTTTTCGGGGGGTGCAAGGAAGGGATTTGGGGGGTTTGGGGTACAAATAGGGGATTTTGGGTACAGAAGTGAAGATTTTGGGGTGCAGGGGTAGATTTTGGGGGGCTTTGGGGTAGTATTCGGGATGCAGGGATGGTTTCGGGGTGCAGAAGGTGAGATTTTGGGGTGCAGAGGTGAGTTTTGGGGTGCAGGGTGGGCTTTGGGGAGGTTTTGGGGTGCAAGGAGGGGATTTAAGGCGGTTTGAGGTGGTTTTGGGGTGCAGGGGTGGATTTTGGGGGGCTTTGGGTGGTTTTGGGGTGCAAGGAGAGGATTTGGGGGGGTTTTGGGGTGCTTTGGGTCAATTTGGGGATTCAGGGCTGGATTTGGGGGTGTTTGGAGGTGGTTTTGAGGCATTTTAGGTGGTCCTGAGGCCGTTTTGAGGCATTTTTGGGGGGTTTTGGGGTGTTTCGGGTTGATTTGAGGATTCGGGGCTGGATTTGGGGGCGCTTTGGGGCATTTTAAGGTGGTTTTGGGGCATTTTGGGGTGTTTGAGGTTGATTTGGGGATTCAGGGCTGGATTTGGGGGTGTTTGGAGGTGGGTTTAGGGTGTTTTAAGGCATTTTAGGTGGTTTTGAGGCATTTTTGAGGTGTTTTGAGGCTTTTTTGGTGATTTTGAGGCATTTTTGTGGTTTTGAGGTGTTTTTTGGTGGTTTTGGGGCGTTTTGAGGCATTTTAGGTGTTTTTGAGGTGGTTAGAGGTGGTTTCAAGGCTTTTTTTGGTGGTTTTTTGAGGCTTTGGTGGTTTTGAGGCATTTTTGGTGGTTTTGAGGTGTTTTTTGGTGGTTTTAAGGTTTTTTTGGTGGTTTTGGGGCATTTTGAGGTGGTTTTGAGGCTTTTTTTGGTGGTTTTGATACGTTTTAGGTGGTTTTGAGGTGTTTTTGGTGGTTTTAAGGTGTTTTTTGGTGGTTTTGGGGCGTTTTAGGTGGTTTTGAGGTGTTTTTGAGGCATTTTAGGTGTTTTTGAGGTGGTTTGAGGTGGTTTCGAGGCTTTTTTTGGTGGTTTTGGGGCGTTTTGAGGTGTTTTTGAGGCTTTTTTGTTGGTTTTGAGGCATTTTTGGTGGTTTTGGGGCGTTTTGAGGTGGTTTCGGGGCGTTTTGAGGTGGTTTCAAGGCTTTTTTTGGGTGGTTTTGGGGCATTTTTGGTGGTTTTGGGGCGTTTTTGATGGTTTTGAGGCTTTTTTGGGTGGTTTTGAGGCATTTTTGGTGGTTTTGAGGCATTTTTGGTGGTTTTGAGGCGGTTTCGAGGCGTTTTTGGTGGTTTCGAGGCGTTCTGAGGCGTTCCTGTGGGGTTTTGGGGTGCTCGGGGTCGCTCTCGGGGTGCTTTGGCCTCTGACCTGGCCGTGCCCTCGTTCTGCAGCCGCAGCCGCAGCTGCTCCAGCGCCGTCTGCAGGGCCTCGCGCTGCGCGTGGAGCTGCTCCCGCGCCGCCCGCTCCGCCGCGAAATCCGCCCGGAAGATCTCGGCCTGCGCCGGCCACCGGGTCCCCAAATGTCCCCACGGGTCCCCAAACGTCCACCAAGGGGTCCCCCAAGGGAGCAGGAGCCACCCCAGGGTTCTCCCAGTGGCCCCAAGGTGTCCCCGAGGGCCAGCCCGGTGTCCCCGTGTCTCTGTCCCCATGTCCTGGTGTCCCCAAGGACCATCCTGGTGTCCCCAAACCCCTCCTGATATCCCCAAATCCCATCCTGCTGTCCCCAAAGGTCCCAAAGTGTCCCCAGAGCCCATTCCAGTGTCCCCAAGAATCCTGAAGTGTCCCCAGGGACCATCTTGATGTCCCAAAAACCCATCCCAGTGTTCCCAAAGGCCCCAAAGTGTCTCCAGAACCCATCCCGGTGTCCCCAAGGGTCCTGAAATGTCCCCAAGGACCATCCTGATGTCCCCAAATCCCATCCTGGTGTTCCCAAACGCACCCTGGTGTCCCCAAAGGTGCCAAAGTGTCTCCAGAGCCCATTCTGATGTCCCCAAGGATCCTGAAGTGTCCCTAAGGACCATCCTGATGTCCACAAAGCCCACCCTGGTGTCCCCAAAGGCCCCAAAGTGTCTCCAGAGCCCATCCCAGTGTCCCCAAGGGTCCTGAAGTGTCCCCAAGCCCATCCTGGTGTCCCCAAACGCCTCCTGATGTCCCCAAAGCCCACCCTGGTGTCCCCAAAGTGTCCCCAGAGCCCATCCTGGTGTCCCCAAGGCCCATCTTGATGTCCCCAAGGCCCCACCTGTGCCCGCAGCACGGGGACGCTCTCGAGGGCCGCCCGGTCCTTCTCCGCCTGCTCCTTGAGGCGGTCGATGAGCTCCTGCTTGGCCGCCAGCGCCTCCTCGGCCGCCCGGAGCTGCTCCCGCGCCGCCGCCAGCTCCTGCCACGGCCCCTGCGATGGCACCGGGGGTCACCTGGGGCCACCTGGGGCCACCCGGGGTCAACTGGGGCCACCCGGGGTCAACTGGGGCCACCTGGGGTCAACTGGGGCCACCCGGGGTCAACTGGGGTCAATTGGGGCCAACCACCATCAAGAGTCATCCAACATCACCAATGGCACCTGAGGTCAACTGGGGCCACCCAGGGTCAACAGGGGTCAATTGGGGTCAACTGGGGCCACCTGGGGTCAACAGGGGTCAATTGGGGCCACCCAACGTCAAGAGTCATCCAACATCACCCAATGGCACCTGGGGTCAACTGGGGCCACCCAGGGTCAATGGGGGCCACCTGGGGTCAACCAGGGTAACCCAGCATCAACTGGGGCCACCTGGGGTCAACAGGGGTCAACTAGGGCCACCCAACACCAAGAGTCATCCAACATCAGCCATGGCACCTGGGGTCAACTGGGGGGTCACATAGGGTCAATGGGGGCCATCTGGGGTCAACCAGCGTCACCCAGCATCAACTGGGGCCACCTGGGCTCAACAGAGGCCACCTGGGGTCAACAGGGGTCAATTGGGGTCAACAGGGGCCACCCAACATCAAGAGTCATCCAACATCACCCAATGGCACCTGGGGTCAACTGGGGCCACCCAGGGTCAATGGGGGTCAACTGGGGTCAGCCAGGGTCACCCAGCATCAACTGGGGCCACCTGGGGTCAACAGGGGTCAACTGGGGCCACCCAACACCAAGAGTCATCCAACATCAGCCATGGCACCTGGGGTCAACTGGGGGGTCACACAGGGTCAATGGGGGCCATCTGGGGTCAACCAGCGTCACCCAGCATCAACTGGGGCCACCTGGGGTCAACAGAGGCCACCTGGGGTCAACAGGGGTCAATTGGGGTCAACAGGGGCCACCCAACATCAAGAGTCATCCAACATCACCCAATGGCACCTGGGGTCAACTGGGGCCACCCGGGGTCAATGGGGGCCACCTGGGGTCAACCAGGGTCACCCAGCATCAACTGGGGCCACCTGGGGTCAACAGGGGTCAACTGGGGTCAACAGGGGCCACCCAACGTCAAGAGTCATCCAACATCACCCAATGGCACCTGGGGTCAACTGGGGCCACCCAGGGTCAATGGGGGCCACCTGGGGTCAACCAGGGTCACTCCTCCCCCCGTGTCCCCCCCCCCCCCCCCCGTACCTGTCCCTGTCCCCCCTCGAGGGTCCCCCGGATGTGGCCGTCGTATTCCTGGAAGAGGTGGTGGTAGGCGACCTGGAGCTGCACCAGCTTCCGCCTGCGGGGACAGCGGGGACACTGGGGACGGTGGGGACAATGGGGATGGTGGGGACAATGGGGACGGTGGGGATGGTGGGGACACTGGGACACTGGGACACTGGGGACCGTGGGGACAATGGGGACACTGGGGACACTGGGGATGGTGGGGACAATGGGGACAGTGGGGACACTGGGGACACTGGGGATGGTGGGGACACTGGGGACAGTGGGGACACTGGGGATGGTGGGGACACTGGGAACAGCGGGGACAATGGGGACACTGGGGATGGTGGGGACACTGGGGACAGTGGGGACACTGGGGATGGTGGGGACAGTGGGGACACTGGGGACACTGGGGATGGTGGGGACAATGGGGACAGTGGGGACAGTGGGGACACTGGGGACACTGGGGATGGTGGGGACAATGGGGACAATGGGGACACTGGGGGACAACAGGGACACTGGGGATGTTGGGGATGTTGGGGACAGTGGGGACAAGGGGGACATCAGGGATGTTGGGGACACCGGGGATATTGGGAATCTTGGGGACACTGGGGACTTCTCCCCACCCACCCTCCCCATTGCCCCTCCCCACTGCCCCCCCATTCCCCCCCCATGCCCCCCGTGCCCACTTCTCCTCGCCACCCCTCTCCCCAAAGCCCCCCCATTCCCCCCCTGTGCCCCCTTGTGCCCCCCCGTGCCCCCCATGCCCACCCGTGCCCCCCATGCCCCCGTGCCCACTTCTCCTCGCCGCCCCCCTCCCCAAAGCCCCCCAATTCCCCCCCCGTGCCCCCCGTGCCCCCCCGTGCCCACTTCTCCTCACCACCCCCCTCCCCAAAGCCCCCCCATTCCCCCCCCGTGCCCCCCGTGCCCACTTCTCCTCGCCGCCCCCCTCCCCAAAGCCCCCCCATTCCCCCCCCGTGCCCCCCGTGCCCACTTCTCCTCGCCGTCCCCCCTTCCCAAAGCCCCCCTATTCCCCCCCACTGCCCCCCAAAGCCCCCCGTGGCCCCCCGTGCCCACTTCTCCTTGCTGTCCCCCCTCCCCAAAGCCCCCCCATTCCCCCCCGTGCCCCCCATGCCCCCCATGCCCACTTCTCCTCACTGCCCCTGTCCCCAAAGCCCCCCCATTCCCCCCCGTGCCCCCCCAAAGCCCCCCCGTGCCCACTCCTCCTCGCCACCCCTCTCCCCAAAGCCCCCCCATTCCCCCCCCCCGTGCCCCCCATGCCCCCTGTGCCCACTTCTCCTCACCGCCCCTTTACCCAAAGCCCCCCCATTCCCCCCCCGTGCCCCCCCATGCCCCCTGTGCCCCCCCATGCCCCCCGTGCCCACTTCTCCTCACCGCCCCCCTCCCCAAAGCCCCCCCATTCCCCCCCAATGCCCCCCCGTGCCCACTCTCCTCGCCGTCCCTGTCCCCAAAGCCCCCCCATTGCCCCCCTGTGCCCCCCCGTGCCCCCCGTGCCCCCCCGTGCCCACTTCTCCTCGCTGCCCCCCTTCCCAAAGCCCCCCCATTCTCCCCCCCGTGCCCCCCATGCCCACTTCTCCTCACTGCCCCTGTCCCCAGAGCCCCCCCATTCCCCCCCCGTGCCCCCCCAAAGCCCCCTGTGCCCACTTCTCCTCGCCACCCCTGTCCCCAAAGCCCCCCCATTCCCCCCCCCATTCCCCCCCTGTGCCCCCCGTGCCCACTTCTCCTTGCTGCCCCCCTCCCCAAAGCCCCCCCATTCTCCCCCCCCGTGCCCCCCGTGCGCCCCGTGCCCACTTCTCCTCGCCGCCCCCCTCCCCCAAGCCCCCCCATTCCCCCCCATTCCCCCCCGTGCCCCCCGTGCCCCCCGTGCCCCCCGTGCCCACTTCTCCTCGCCACCCCTCTCCCCAAAGCCCCCCCATTCCCCCCCCCCCGTGCCCCCCATGCCCCCTGTGCCCACTTCTCCTCGCCGCCCCCCTCCCCAAAGCCCCCCCATTCCCCCCCCGTGCCCCCCGTGCCCCCCCGTGCCCCCTGTGCCCACTTCTCCTCACCGCCCCTTTACCCAAAGCCCCCCCATTCCCCCCCCGTGCCCCCCCATGCCCCCTGTGCCCACTTCTCCTCGCCACCCCTCTCCCCAAAGCCCCTGCATTCACCCCCCCGTGCCCCCCGTGCCCACTTCTCCTCGCCACCCCCCCTTCCCAAAGCCCCCCTATTCCCCCCCACTGCCCCCCAAAGCCCCCCGTGGCCCCCCGTGCCCACTTCTCCTTGCTGTCCCCCCTCCCCAAAGCCCCCCCATTCCCCCCCCTTGCCCCCTGTGCCCACTTCTCCTCGCCACCCCTCTCCCCAAAGCCCCCCCATTCCCCCCCCCCGTGCCCCCCATGCCCCCTGTGCCCACTTCTCCTCGCCACCCCTCTCCCCAAAGCCCCCCCATTCCCCCCCCCCGTGCCCCCCATGCCCCCTGTGCCCACTTCTCCTCGCCGCCCCCCTCCCCAAAGTCCCCCCATTCCCCCCCTGTGCCCCCCGTGCCCCCCGTGCCCACTTCTCCTTGCTGTCCCCCCTCCCCAAAGCCCCCCCATTCCCCCCCCGTGCCCCCCATTCCCCCCCCATGCCCCCCCGTGCCCCCCCGTGCCCACTTCTCCTCGCCGCCCGCCCTCCTCTCGGCGCCCAGGGCCCTCTCGAGGCTCTGCTTGTGCAGCCTCAGCTCATCCAGCTGCAGCCGATGGGCTCCGGCCTCGCCCTCCAGCGCCCGGCACCGCGCCTCGGCCGCCTGCGCCCTGCGGGGACACGGCTGCTGCGGCACCGGGGGCACCGGGGGCACCGGGGGCACCCAGGGGCACCCCCTGAGCCTCGGCCGCCTGTGCCCTGCGGGGACACGGCTGCTGCGGCACCGGGGGCATCGGGGGGCACCCAGGGGACCCCCAGGGGACTCCCAGGGCACCCAGGGGACTCCCAGGGGACACCCAGGGGACACCCAGGGGCACCCAGGGGACACCCAGGGGACTCCCAGGGCACCCAGGGGCACCCAGGGGACTCCCAGGGGACTCCCAGGGGACTCCCAGGGGACACCCAGGGGCACCCAGGGGACACCCAGGGGCACCCGGGGGCACCCAGGGGCAACCAGGGGCAACCAGGGGGCACCCAGGGGGCACCCAGGGGGCACCCAGGGGCACCCAGGGGACTCCCAGGGGACACCCAGGGGACTCCCAGGGGACACTCGGGGGACTCCCAGGGGACACCCAGGGGCACCCAGGGGACTCCCAGGGGACTCCCAGGGGACTCCCAGGGGCACCCAGGGGCACCCAAGGGACACCCAGGGGCACCCCCTGAGCCTCGGCCGCCTGCGCCCTGCGGGGACACGGCTGCTGCGGCACCGGGGGCACCAGGGGCACCGGGGGGCACCCGGGGGGCACCCAGGGGCAACCAGGGGCAACCAGGGGCAACCAGGGGCAACCAGGGGACTCCCAGGGGACACCAGGGGCACCCAGGGGACACCTGGGGACACCCCCTGAGCCTCGGCCGCCTGCGCCCTGCGGGGACACGGCTGCTGCGGCACCGGGGGCACCGGGGGGCACCCAGGGGACTCCCAGGGGCAACCAGGGGCAACCAGGGGCACCCAGGGGACACCCAGGGGCACCCCCTGAGCCTCGGCCGCCTGCGCCCTGCGGGGACACGGCTGCTGCGGCACCGGAGGCACCGGGGGCACCGGGGGGCACCCGGGGGGCACCCGGGGGCAACCAGGGGGCACCCAGGGGCAACCAGGGGCACCCAGGGGCAACCAGGGGCAACCAGGGGACTCCCAGGGGCACCCAGGGGCACCCCCTGAGCCTCGGCCGCCTGCGCCCTGCGGGGACACGGCTGCTGCGGCACCGGGGGCACCGGGGGCACCGGGGGGCACCCAGGGGGCACCCAGGGGCACCCAGGGGCAACCAGGGGGCACCCAGGGACACCCAGGGGACACCAGGGGCACCCAGGGGCACCCCCTGAGCCTCGGCCGCCTGCGCCCTGCGGGGACACGGCTGCTGCGGCACCGGGGGCACCGGGGGCACCGGGGGGCACTCAGGGGCACCCAGGGGACACCCAGGGGACACCCAGGGGACACCCAGGGGCAACCAGGGGCAACCAGGGGCAACCAGGGGGCACCCAGGGGGCACCCAGGGGACACCCAGGGGCACCCGGGGGCACCCAGGGGACTCCCAGGGGCACCCAGGGGCACCCAGGGGCACCCAGGGGACTCCCAAGGACATCTGAGAGCACCCAGGGCACCCAGAGACACCCGGGGTCACCCGGGGTCACCAACTGCCCCCAGGGGGCCCCCAGTGCCAACCGAGGTCACCCCAGGTCACCCGGGGTCAATTAGAGGTCAAGAGGGGTCAACAGAGGTCAACGGGGTCAACCCAGGACAGCCAAGGCCCTCCCAGTGCCCTCCCAGTGCCCCCCAGTGCCACCCCTCCAGCCCCTCCCAGTGCTCCCAGTTCCCCCAGTGCCACCCCTCCAGCCCCTCCCAGGGCTCCCAGTTCCCCCAGTGCCACCCCTCCAGCCCCTCCCAGTGCTCCCAGTTCCCCCAGTCCCAGCCCCCCAGCCTCTCCCATTGCTCCCAGTTCCCCCAGTCCCGGCCCCCCCAACCCCTCCCATTGCTCCCAGTTCCCCCAGTACCAGCCCCCCAGCCTCTCCCATTGCTCCCAGTTCCCCCAGTCCCGGCCCCCCAGCCCCTCCCATTGCTCCCAGTGCTCCCAGTTCCCCCAGTCCCACCCCTCCAGCCCCTCAGTGCTCCCACTGCTCCCAGTTCCCCCAGTACCGGCCCCCCAGCCCCTCCAAGCCCCTCCCATTGCTCCCAGTGCTCCCAGTCCGGTGCCCCCTCAGCCCCTCCCATTGCTCCCAGTGCTCCCAGTCCGGGCCCCCCAGCCCCTCCCAGTGCTCCCAGTTCCCCTAGTCCCGGCCCCCCAGCCCCTCCCATTGCTCCCAGTGCTCCCAGTCCGGGCCCCCTCAGCCCCTCCCATTGCTCCCAGTGCTCCCAGTCCCGGCCCCCCAGCCCCTCCCAGTGCTCCCAGTTCCCCCAGTCCCGGCCCCCTCAGCCCCTCCCATTGCTCCCAGTGCTCCCAGTCCGGGCCCCCCAGCCCCTCCCAGTGCTCCCAGTCCCTCCCAGTGCTCCCAGTACCGCCGCTCCAGCTCCAGGCGCTCCCTGCGGTCGCTCTCCAGGCGCCCCTGGCTCTCGCGCAGCTCCCCCAGCAGTGACGTCACCTGCGCCTTCACCGAGGCCTTGTCCTGCTGGGGGGGGCACCAGTAACACCAGTATAACCAGTACAACCAGTATAACCACCGACACCTCCCAGCAACACCAATCCCAGCTCCCACTGCCATCACTTATCTCCTCCCAGTATCACCAGTATCACCATTACCACCCCCAGCAGCACCAACCCCCCCATCACCCCCACCCTGCTCTACTGGGGGAGCACCAGTAACACCAGTAACACCAGTATAACCACTGATGCCCCCCAGTAACACCAGTTCCACCAGTCCCAGCTCCCACTGCCATCATTTACCCCCTCCCAGTATCACCAGTATCACCCCCAGCAGCACCAGCCCCCCCCATCGCTCCCACCCTGTTCTACTGGGGGAGCACCAGTAACACCAGTAACACCAGTATAACCACTGACACCTTCCAGTAACTCCAACCCCAGTTCCCAGTGCCATCACTTATCCCCTCCCAGTATCACCAGTATCACCCCCAGTGACATCAACCCCCCCCCTCACCCACATCCTGTTCTACTGGAGGAGCACCAGTACCACCAGTATAACCAGTAAGACCAAGGACACCTCCCAGTACCTCCACCAGTGCTCCCAGTGACCCCAGTCCCCCTCCCCAGTGCCCCCAGTCCCTCCTCCCCAATCCCTCCCAGTGCTCCCAGTGACCCCAGTCCCCCCTCCCAATGCTCCCAATACCTCCCCCCAGTCCCTCCCAGTGCTCCCAGTACCCCCAAGCCCCCTCCCAATCCTCCCAGTGCCCCCTCCCAGTGCCCCCAGCCCCCCCCTCCCCAGTCCCTCCCAGTCCTCCCAGTCCCCTCTTCCAGTGCTCCCAGTATCCCCAACCCACCTCCCAGCCCTCACAGTGCCCCCTCCCAGTGCTCCCAGTCCCCCTCCCAGTGCTCCCAGTGTTCCCAATACCCCTCCCCCCGTCCCTCCCAGTGTTCCCAGTGCCCCCAAACCCCCCTCCCAGTCCTCCCAGTCCCCCCTCCCAGTGCTCCCAGTGCCCCCAGTCCCCCTCCCAGTCCCTCCCAGTACCTCCAGTTCCCTCCTCAGCGCCAGCGCCTGCGTTTCCGCCTCCTTCGCCACCGCCTCCGCCCGAGCTTCGGCCGCCGCCGCCGCCTCCCGCGCGGCCCCGAGCCTGGGGGGGGCCGGGGGGGTCCCCAAGGGTGCTCAGGGGACCCCAAAACCCCCCCAGGGGACCCCAAAACCCCCCAAAGGGACCCCAAAACCCCCCAAAGGGACCCCAAAATCACCTCCCACTCCCAAAAATTCAGTTTCTGACACCAAAAAGGGAGGAAATGAGTCAAAAAGAGGGGTTTTGGGGATTTCTGGGGGGGGTCACAAATTTGGGGGGGTCAGGGGGTCCCCAAAAGTCCCCAAAGGACCCCCTAAGGGACCCCAAAAATCCCCAAAGGACCCCAAAACCCCCCAAAGGGCCCCGAAATCACCTCCCACCCCCCCAAAATTCAAAAACTGTCCCCAAAAGGGGGGGAAATGGGTCAAAAAAGGGGGTTTTGGGGATTTTTTGGGGGGGCCACAAAGTTGGAGGGGTCAGGGGGTCCCAAGGTGTCCCCAAGGGACCCCAAAAGTCCCCAAGGGGGTCCCAAAAGTCCCCAAAGGACCCCCCCAAGGGACCCCAAAAATCCCCAAAGGGCCCCAAAATCACCTCCCACCCCCAAAAATTCAGTTTCTGACACCAAAAAGGGAGGAAATGGGTCAAAAAGAGGGGTTTGGGGGATTTCGGGGGGGGTCACAAATTTGGGGGGGTCAGGGGGTCCCCAGAGGACCCCAAAAGTCCCCAAAGGACCCCCTAAGGGACCCCAAAAATCTCCAACAAGAGACCCCAAACCCACCTCCCACCGCCCCAAATTTCAGTTTCTGCCCCCAAAAGGGGGGGAATTGGGTCAAAAAAGGGGGATTTGGGGATTTTTTGGGGGGGTCCCAAAGTTGGGGGGGTCAGGGGGTCCCCAAGGTCTCCCCAAGGGACCCCAAAAGTCCCCAAAGGACCCCCCAAGGGACCCCAAACCCCCCAAAGGGCCCCAAAATCACCTCCCACCCCCCCCAAAATTCAAAAACTGTCCCCAAAAGGGGGGGAAATGGGTCAAAAAAAAGGGGGTTTTGGGGATTTTTTGGGGGGGCCACAAAGTTGGGGGGGGTCAGGGGGTCCCCAAGGTGTCCCCAAGGGACCCCAAAAGTCCCCAAGGGGTCCCAAAAGTCCCCAAAGGACCCCCCAAGGGACCCCAAAAATCCCCAAAGGGCCCCAAAATCACCTCCCACCCCCAAAAATTCAGTTTCTGACACCAAAAAGGGAGGAAATGGGTCAAAAAGAGGGGTTTGGGGGATTTGGGGGGGGTCACAAATTTGGGGGGGTCAGGGGGTCCCCAGAGGACCCCAAAAGTCCCCAAAGGACCCCCTAAGGGACCCCAAAAATCTCCAAGAGACCCCAAACCCACCTCCCACCACCCCAAATTTCAGTTTCTGCCCCCAAAAGGGGGGGAAATGGGTCAAAAAAGGGGGATTTGGGGATTTTTGGGGGGGGTCCCAAAGTTGGGGGGGGTCAGGGGGTCCCCAAGGTCTCCCCAATGGACCCCAAAAGTCCCCAAAGGACCCCCCAAGGGACCCCAAAAATCCCCAAAGGGCCCCAAAATCACCTCCCACCCCCCCAAAATTCAGTTTCTGCCCCCAAAAGGGGAGGAAATGGGTCAAAAAAGGGGGTTTTGGGGATTTTTTT
>JAUMJJ010001324.1:0-15834 GCA_033556795.1 Tapera naevia | reverse complement strand
GGTAGGCGGGATAAAGATGATTGACGGGCCGCGTAGCCAGTGGAAGTGAGGACAGGTGGGCAAAGGCGGGAAGGAGCTTGCGGTCTCTCAGGTGCCACTCAGCGTCCGCCCGCCCTTTCAGGGAGCAGCCAATCAGCGCCCTCTGCGAGGGAGGGGGCCGGGTTTAAGGCGGATTGACAGGCGTCTTACCCAATGGAAGCGCGGGAAGGCGGGAAGAGGCTGGATTAAAGGCAATGGAGCAATCAGATGGGGCAGGAGGCGGAGTCCCGCCAACGTAAGCCAATCAGCGGCCGGAGAGCCACGATTGACAGGAGAGAGAGCCAATCAGGTTCTTCACATCCGCCAGGAGTGGGAGTTCTGACGAGAGAACCGCGCCCCCCACAGCCCATCCCCCGCCAAGGCACAGCCAATCCCCCGGGACCCATCCCCGGGACCCATCCCATGGACCCATCCCCTGCACCCAACCCCCTGCACCCATCCCCCTGCACCCATCCCCTGCACCCATCCCATGGACCCATCCCCCTTGCACCCATCCCATTGGACCCATCCCATTGGACCCATCTCCCTGCACCCATCCCCCTGCACCCATCCCATTGGACCCATCCCCCTGCACCCTTCCCCCTGCACCCATCCCCCTGGACCCTTCCCCCTGCACCCACCCCCCTGCACCCACCCCCCTGCACCCATCCCCCTGCACCCATCCCATGGACCCATCCCCCTGGACCCATCCCATGGACCCATCCCATTGGACCCATCCCCTTGCACCCACCCCCCTGGACCCTTCCCCCTGCACCCACCCCCCTGCACCCACCCCCCTGCACCCACTCCCCTGGTCCCATCCCCCTGCACCCATCCCCCTGCACCCACCCCATGGACCCATCCCCTGGACCCATCCCAGGGACCCATCCCCTGCACCCATCCCCATGGACCTGTGACCTTGCACCCACCCCCCTGGACCCATTCCCCTGCACCCATCCCATTGGACCCATCCCCCTGCACCCATCCCCATTGGACCCACCCCCCTGCACCCACCCCCCTGCACCCACCCCCCTGCACCCATCCCCCTGCACCCATCCCCCTGCACCCACCCCCCTGCACCCATCCACCTGCACCCACCCCCCTGCACCCATCCCCCTGCACCCATCCCATGGACCCATCCCATGGACCCATCCCCCTGGACCCATCCCATGGACCCATCCCATGGACCCATCCCCCTGCACCCATCCCCCTGCACCCACCCCCCTGCACCAATCTCCATGGACCCATCCCATCATCCTGGACCCATCCCACCCCTCTGGACCCACCACCCTGGACCCATCCCAACCCTGTGGACCCATCCCACCACCCTGGATCCATCTCATCCATCTGGACCCAACACCTTGGACCCATCCCAACCCTCTGGACCCATCCCCATGGACCCATCTCCATGGACCCATCCCACCACCCTGGACCCATCCCACCCTTCTGGACCCACCACCCCGGAGCCATTCCATCCTTCTTGTCCCATCTGACTCCTCTGAACTCTCCCCCATGGACCCATCCCAACCCCCTGGACCCATCCCAACCCCCTGGACCCATCTCCATGGACCCATCTCCATGGTCCCATCTCCATGGTCCCATCACCCTGAACCCATCCCCATGGACCAATCTCCAGGGACCCATCCTACCCCTCTGGACCCATCACCCTGGACCCATCCCCATGGACCCATCTCCATGGTCCCATCCCACCACCCTTGACCCATCCCATCACCCTGGACCCATCCCACCCCTCTGGACCCATCCCCATGGACCCATCTCCATGGTCCCATCACCCTGGACCCATCCCACCCCTCTGGACCCATCCCCATGGACCCATCTCCATGGTCCCATCACCCTGGACCCATCCCACCCCTCTGGACCCATCCCCATGGACCCATCTCCATGGTCCCACCACCCTGGACCCATCCCCATGGACCCATCTCCATGGTCCCATCACCCTGGACCCATCCCCATGGACCCATCTCCATGGTCCCATCCCACCACCCTTGACCCATCCCATCCCCATGGACCCAACACCTTGGACCTGGACCCATCCCACCCCTCTGGACCCATCCCCATGGACCCATCTCCATGGTCCCACCACCCTGGACCCATCCCACCCCTCTGGACCCACCACCCTGGACCCATCTCCATTGTCCCATCCCATCTCCATGGTCCCATCCCACCCCTCTGGACCCATCTCCATGGTCCCATCCCCCTTTCCACCACCCAACCACCTCCTCCCCATCCCAGAGCTTCTCCCCTGTCCCACCCGGACTCCAAACCCCCCTGAGATCCCAAAGCGCCCTCGATCGCCCTTGGGGGGGGAAGGGAGGGAACGAGAGCTGGGGGGGACCCCAAAAAGTGGGGGTGGGGGGCGTCTGGGACCAGAGGGACCCCAAAGGAGGGGTGGGGGGACTGGCAGAACCACGTGGTCCTTTGTTCCCATCATGGCTTTTGGATCCCACCAAGGTTCTCCATTCCCATTGGTCTCCTCATGGTCCTTTGTTCCTACCAAGGTTCTCCATTCCCATTGATCTCCTCGTGGTCCTTTTTGGATCCCACCAAGGTTCTCCATTCCCATTGGTCTCCTCATGGTCCTTTGTTCCTACCAAGGTTCTCCATTCCCATTGATCTCCTCGTGGTCCTTTTTGGATCCCACCAAGGTTCTCCATTCCCATTGGTCTCCTCATGGTCCTTTGTTCCTACCAAGGTTCTCCATTCCCATTGATCTCCTCGTGGTCCTTTTTGGATCCCACCAAGGTTCTCCATTCCCATTGGTCTCCTCATGGTCCTTTGTTCCCACCAAAGTTCTCCATTCCCATTGGTCTCCACGTGGTCCTTTCTTCCCATCGTGGCTTTTAGATCCCATTAAGGTTCTTCTTTCCCATTGGTCTTCACGTGGCTCTTTGTTCCCACCAAGGTTCTCCATTCCCATTGGTCTCCTCATGGTTCTTTTTGGATCCCACCAAGGTTCTCTATTCCCATTGGTCTCCTCATGGTCCTTTGTTCCCATCATGGCTTTTTGATCCCCTCAAGGTTCTTCTTTCCCATTGGTCTTCACGTGGCTCTTTGTTCTCCTCAAGGTTCTTCATTCCTATTGGTTTCCTCGTGGTCCTTTGTTCCCATCGTGGCTTTTGGATCCCATCAAGGTTCTCCATTCCCATTGGTCTCCTCATGGTCCTTTGTTCCTACCAAGGTTCTCCATTCCCATTGATCTCCTCGTGGTCCTTTTTGGATCCCATCAAGGTTCTCCATTCCCATTGGTCTCCTCATGGTCCTTTTTGGGTCCCACCAAGGTTCTCCATTCCCATTGGTCTCCTCATGGTCCTTTTTGGGTCCCACCAAGGTTCTCCATTCCCATTGATCTCCTCGTGGTCCTTTTTGGGTCCCACCAAGGTTCTCCATTCCCATTGGTCTCCTCATGGTCCTTTGTTCCTACCAAGGTTCTCCATTCCCATTGATCTCCTCGTGGTCCTTTTTGGATCCCACCAAGGTTCTCCATTCCCATTGGTCTCCTCATGGTCCTTTGTTCCCACCAAAGTTCTCCATTCCCATTGGTCTCCACGTGGTCCTTTCTTCCCATCGTGGCTTTTGGATCCCATTAAGGTTCTTCTTTCCCATTGGTCTTCATGTGGATCTTTGTTCCCCTCAAGGTTCTCCATTCCCATTGGTCTCCCCTTGGTCCTTTTTGGATCCCACCAAGGATCTCGATTCCCATTGGTCTCCTCATGGTCCTTTGTTCCTACCAAGGTTCTCCATTCCCATTGGTCTCCCCTTGGTCCTTTTTGGGTCCCACCAAGGTTCTCCATTCCCATTGGTCTCCTCATGGTCCTTTGTTCCCACCAAGGATCTCCATTCCCATTGGTCTCCTCATGGTCCTTTGTTCCCACCAAGGATCTCCATTCCCATTGGTCTCCCTGTGGTCCTTTGTTCCCATCAAGGTTCTCCATTCCCATTGGTCTCTGGACCCACCAGCCTGGACCCATCCCCATGGACCCATCTCCATTGTCCCATCCCACCACCCTGAACCCATCCCACCCCTCTGGACCCACCACCTTGGACCCATCCCCATGGACCCATCTCCATGGACCCATCTCCATGGTCCCATCCCACCCCTCTGGACCCAAAACCTTGGACACATCCCCATGGACCCATCTCCATTGTCCCATCCCACCCCTCTGGACCCAAGACCTTGGACCCATCCCCATGGACCCATCTCCATTGTCCCATCCCACCCCTCTGGACCCACCACCCTGGACCTATCCCATCTCCATTGTCCCATTCCCATGATCCCATCCCATCAAGGTCTTCCTGAAGTCTTTGTCTTGATGATGGGGGTGATGGGGGTCAAACCCATCCCCGTGGTCACCATGGAAGGGTTGGAAGAGCCCTTAATGACACGATGGAACCTCCATGGATCTTCAAGTTGACTGTGGGCACCATCAGGGTCAAACCCATCCCCATGGCCACCATGGAAGGGTCAAACCCATCCCTGTGGCCACCCTGGAAGAGTTGGAAGAGCCCTTAATGACATCATGGACCCTCCATGGATCTTCCCATTGACCAGGGGCACCTTCAGGGCCAACCACGTCCTGTGGCCACCCTGGAAGGGCTGGAAGAGCCCTTAATGACACGATGGACCCTCCATGGATCTTCAAGTTGACCGTGGGCACCAACAGGGTCAAAGACAGCCCTGTGGTCACCATGGAAGGGTTGGAAGAGCCTTTAATGACATCATGGACCCTCCATGGATCTTCCCATTGACCGTGGGCACCAACAGGGTCAAACCCATCCCCATGGCCACCATGGAAGGGTCAAACCCATCCCCGTGGCCACCACGGAAGGGCTGGAAGAGCCCTTAATGACATCATGGACCCTCCATGGATCTTCCCATGGACCAGGGGCACCTTCAGGGCCAACCACGTCCTGTGGCCACCACAGAAGGGCTGGAAGAGCCCTTAATGACATCATGGACCCTCCATGGATCTTCAAGTTGACCGTGGGCACCAACAGGGTCAAAGACAGCCCTGTGGTCACCATGGAAGGGTTGGAAGAGCCTTTAATGACATCATGGACCCTCCATGGATCTTCCCATTGACTGTGGACACCAACAGGGTCAAACCCATCCCCATGGCCACCATGGAAGGGTCAAACCCATCCCTGTGGCCACCACGGAAGAGTTGGAAGAGCCCTTAATGACATCATGGACCCTCCACGGATCTTCCCATTGACCATGGGCACCATCAGGGTCAAACCCATCCCCATGGCCACCATGGAAGGGTCAAACCCATCCCTGTGGCCACCATGGAAGGGCTGGAAGAGCCCTTAATGACATCATGGACCCTCCATGGATCTTCCCATTGACCAGGGGCACCAACAGGGCCAACCACGTCCTGTGGCCACCACAGAAGGGCTGGAAGAGCCCTTAATGACACGATGGACCCTCCATGGATCTTCCCATTGACCGTGGACACCATCAGGGTCAAACCCATCCCCGTGGCCACCACAGAAGGGCTGGAAGAGCCCTTAATGACATCATGGACCCTCCATGGATCTTCCCATTGACCAGGGGCACCAACAGGGTAAAAGACAGCCCTGTGGTCACCATGGAAGGGTTGGAAGAGCCCTTAATGACATCATGGACCCTCCATGGATCTTCCCATTGACCGTGGGCACCATCAGGGTCAAACCCATCCCCGTGGCCACCATGGAAGGGCTGGAAGAGCCATTAATGAGACGATGGAGCCTCCATTGATCATCCTGTTGACCACAACCACCAACAGGGTCAAAACCACCCCCGTGGCCACCACAGAAGGGTTGAAAAACGACATCATGGACCCTCCATGGATCTTCCCATGGACCAGGGGCACCTTTAGGGCCAACCATGTCCTGTGGCCACCCTGGAAGGGCTGGAAGAGCCCTTAATGACACGATGGAACCTCCATGGATCTTCAAGTTGACCGTGGGCACCAACAGGGTCAAAGACAGCCCTGTGGTCACCATGGAAGGGTTGGAAGAGCCTTTAATGACATCATGGACCCTCCATGGATCTTCCCATTGACCGTGGACACCAACAGGGTCAAACCCATCCCCATGGCCACCATGGAAGGGTCAAACCCATCCCTGTGGCCACCACGGAAGGGCTGGAAGAGCCCTTAATGACATCATGGACCCTCCATGGATCTTCCCATTGACCCTGGGCACCAACAGGGTCAAAGCCACCCCCGTGGCCACCACAGAAGGGTTGAAAAGTGACATCATGGACCCTCCATGGATCTTCCCATGGACCAGGGGCACCTTCAGGGCCAACCACGTCCTGTGGCCACCATGGAAGGGCTGGAAGAGCCCTTAATGACACGATGGACCCTTCATGGATCTTCAAGTTGACCGTGGACACCAACAGGGTCAAAGACAGCCCTGTGGTCACCATGGAAGGGTTGGAAGAGCCCTTAATGACACGATGGACCCTCCATGGATCTTCCCATTGACCCTGGGCACCAACAGGGTCAAAGACAGCCCTGTGGTCACCATGGAAGGGTTGGAAGAGCCTTTAATGACATCATGGACCCTCCATGGATCTTCCCATTGACCCTGGGCACCAACAGGGTCAAAGCCACCCCCGTGGCCACCACAGAAGGGTTGAAAAACGACATCATGGACCCTCCATGGATCTTCCCATGGACCAGGGGCACCTTTAGGGCCAACCATGTCCTGTGGCCACCCTGGAAGGGCTGGAAGAGCCCTTAATGACATCATGGACCCTCCATGGATCTTCAAGTTGACCGTGGGCACCAACAGGGTCAAAGACAGCCCTGTGGTCACCATGGAAGGGTTGGAAGAGCCTTTAATGACATCATGGACCCTCCATGGATCTTCCCATTGACCGTGGACACCAACAGGGTCAAACCCATCCCCGTGGCCACCACAGAAGGGTTGAAAAACGACATCATGGACCCTCCACGGACCTTCCCATGGCCCAGAACCACCATCAGGTTCAACCACCCCCCCCCCCCAAACCTCAAGAAGCTCCTCAAAGCTTCTCCCCCCCCTCCCCTTGCGCCTCCTCCTCGTCCCGGTGGATCCTGCGGCGATGGTGAGCGAGGTCGACGGCTCTGCTGAAGCTCTTGGGGCAGCTGGGACAACGGTGGGGCCTCTCCCCGCTGTGCGTGCGTTGGTGGACCAAGAGACGGTCGCTTTCTCCGAAGGCTTTGCCGCACTGGGCGCACCGGAAGGGTTTTTGGCCGCTGTGTTGCCTCAGGTGACGCCTCAGGTTGGAGCTGTAACCGAAACGGCGCCCGCATTGGTCGCACCCGTAGGGTTTCTCCCCCGTGTGGCTCCTCTGGTGGTCCCTCAGGTGGTTGCTTTCACCGAAACGTTTCCCGCACTGCCCGCACTGGAAGGGTTTTTGACCCCGGTGGAGGTGGAGATGTTTGATGAGGTTGGAGCTGTAGGTGAAGCGTTTGGAGCAGAGGCCGCACTCGTAGGGCTTCTCCCCGGTGTGGGTGTGGTGGTGCTCCAAGAGGCTGGAGCTCTCGGCGAAGCTCTTGGAGCAGGAACCGCATTTGTAGGGTTTCTCGGCCAGGTGGGTGCTCAGGTGACGTCGGAGCCTGGACAGGTACTCAAAGGTCTTGGAGCATTGGGGGCATTCCAGGTGTTTCCGGGTTTTGGAAGGTGGAGGTGGTGGGATGGAGTCTACAGGAGGTGGGGTTGGGGAGGCGACGGCGGCTGGAGGAGGAGGTGGCACACACACACACACACACACAAGGGATGGACGTCAGTATGGGGGTCCACCAGGGAATGGGGGGGCGGTGGGAGGGGAGGGGGACCTCTCAGTGGGGCATTGAGGTTGGAGAAGGCTTCTGAGATCATCCTGACCAACCCCACTGTGGAACGGGTTGGGTTGGGTTGAGTTGGATTGAGTTGAGTTGGGTTGGGTTTAGTTGAGTTGGGTGGAGTTGAGTTGGTTTGGTTGAGTTGGGTGGAGTGGAGTTGGGTTGGGTGGAGTTGGGTTGGGTTGGGCTGGGTTGAGTTGGGTTGGGTCGAGTTGGGTTTAGTTGGTTTGGTTGAGTTGGGTTGGTTGGAGTTGAGTTGGATTGGGTTGAGTTGGGTTGGTTAGAGTTGAGTTGGATTGGGTTGAGTTGGGTTGGTTAGAGTTGAGTTGGATTGGGTTGAGTTGGGTTGGTTAGAGTTGAGTTGGATTGGGTTGAGTTGAGTTGGGTGGAGTTGGGTTTAGTTGGTTTGGTTGAGTTGGGTTGGTTGGAGTTGAGTTGGATTGGGTTGAGTTGGGTGGAGTTGAGTTGGGTGGAGTTGGGTTGAGTTGAGTTGGGTGGAGTTGAGTTGGGTGGAGTTGGGTTGAGTTGGAAGGGTCATCAAAGCCCATCCAGATCCATGGGCAGGGAGACCTTTCAGTGGGTCACTGAGGTTGGAGAAGGCCTCTGAGATCATCCTGGCCAACCCCATGGTGGAATGGGCTGGGTTGAGTTGGGTTGGGTTGAGTTGGGTTGGGTTGAGTTGGATTGGGTTGAGTTGGGTTGGGTTGGTTGGAGTTGAGTTGGATTGGGTTGGGTGGAGTTGGATTGGGTGGAGTTGGATTGAGTTGAGTTGGACTGGGTGGAGTTGGATTGGGTTGGGTTGGGTGGAGTTGGGTTGGGTTGAGTTGGAAGGGTCATCAAAGCCCATCCAGATCCATGGGCAGGGAAACCTCTCAGTGGGTCACTGAGGTTGGAGAAGGCCTCTGAGATCATCCTGACCAACCCCGCTGTGGAACGGGTTGGGTTGGGTTGAGTTGGATTGAGTTGAGTTGAGTTGGGTTGGATTGGGTTGAGTTGGTTTGATTGAGTTGAGTTGGGTTGGGTGGAGTTGGGTTGGGTTGGGTGGAGTTGGGTTGGGTGGAGTTGGGTTGGGTGGAGTTGGGTTGGGTGGAGTTGGGTTGGGTGGAGTTGGGATGAGTTGGAAGGGCCATCAAAGCCCATCCAAATCCATGGGCAGGGAAACCTCTCACTGGGTCCTTGAGGTTGGAGAAGGCCTCTGAGATCATCCTGTCCAACCCCATCATGGAATGGGATGGGTTGGGTTGAGATGGATTGAGTTGAGTTGGGTAGAATTGGGTTGGGTTGAGTTGGATTGGGTTGGGTTGGGTGGAGATGGGTTGGGTTGAGTTGGTTTGGTGAGTTGGAAGGGCCATCAAAGCCCATTCAGATCCATGGGCAGGGAGACCTCTCAGTGGGTCACTGAGGTTGGAGAAGGCCTCTGAGATCATCCCATCCAATGCCACCGTGGAATGGGTTGGGTTGAGTTGGGTTGGGTAGAATTGGGTTGGGTTGAGTTGAGTTGGGTTGGGTTGAGTTGGGTTGGGTTGAGTTGGGTTGGGTTGAGTTGGGTAGAATTGGGTTGGGTTGAGTTCGGTTGGGTTGAGTTGGGTAGAATTGGGTTCGGTTGGGTTGAGTTGGGTTGAGTTGGGTTGGGTTGGGTAGAATTGGGTTGGGTTGAGTTGGGTTGGGTTGGGTAGAATTGGGTTGGGTTGAGTTGGGTTGGGTTGAGTTGGGTAGAATTGGGTTGGGTTGAGTTGGGTTGGGTTGAGTTGGGTAGAATTGGGTTGGGTTGGGTTGAGTTGGGTTGGGTTGAGTTGGGTAGAATTGGGTTGGGTTGAGTTGGGTTGGGTTGAGGTGGAAGGGCCATCAAAGCCCATCCAAATCCATGGGCAGGGAAACCTCTCACTGGGTCCTTGAGGTTGGAGAAGGCCTCTGAGATCATCCTGGCCAACCCCATCATGGAATGGGTTGGGTTGCATTGGGTTGAGTTGGGTTGGGTTGAGTTGAGTTGGAAGGGACCTCAAAGCCCATCCATTCCATCCCCACCATGATGGGGTTGGGAGGGACCTCAAAACCCATCCAGTTCCATGGGCAGGGAGACCTCTCACTGGGTCATTGAGGTTGGAGAAGACCTCTCAGCTCATCCAGTCCAGCCCCATCACGGAATGGGTTGGGTTGGAAGAGCCATCAAAGCCCAGCCTTGGACCCCAACGTTAGTGGGACCTCATCCATCCTTGGTGGCACCTCGGCCTTGGTGGAATCCCAGCCCTGGTGGGACCCAGCCCTGGTGGGACCCCAACCCTGGTGGGACCCCATTCCTGGTGGGACCTCAACACTGGTGGAACCCGACTCCTAGCTGGACCCCAACCTTGGTGGGACCCAAACCCTGGTGAGACCCAGACCTTGATGGGACCTTCTCCCTGGTGGGACCAATTCCTGGTTGGACCCAAACCCTGATTGGACCACAGCCTTGATGGGACCCCAACCCTGGTGGGACCTCAACACTGGTGGGACCCAAACCTTGGTGGGAACCCATCCCTGGTGGGACCTTATCCCTGGTGGGACCCATTCCTGGTTGGACCCCAACCTCGGTGGGACCCAAACTCTGGTGGGACCCCAACCCTGGTGGAACCTCAACCCTGGTGGGACCCATTCCTGATTGGACCCCAACCCTGGTGGGACCCGATCCCTGGTGGGACCCAAACGCTGGTTGGAGCCCAACACTGGTGAGACCCAAACCTTGGTGGGACCCAGACCTTGATGGGATCTTCTCCCTGGTGGGACCAATTCCTGGTTGGACCCAAACTCTGATGGGACCCCAACCCTGGTGGGACCCAAACCTTGATGGGACCCAATCCCTGGTGGGACCTTCTCCCTGGTGGGACCCAAACGCTGGTGAGACCTAAACCTTGATGGAACCCAGACCTTGATGGGACCTTCTCCCTGGTGGGACCCAAACCCTGATTGGACCCCAACCCTGGTGGGACCCAATCCCTGGTTGGACCCAATCCCTGGTTGGACCCAATCCCTGGTTGGACCCAAACCCTGGTGAGACCCAAACCTTGGTGGGACCTTCTCCCTGGTGGGACCCAAACCCTGATTGGACCCCAACCCTGGTGGGACCCAAACTCTGGTGGGACCCAAACCCTGGTGGAACCTCAACCCTGATGGGACCCATTCCTGGTTGGACCCCAACCCTGGTGGGACCCCAACACTGGTGGGACCCCAACACTGGTGGGACCCATTCCTGGTTGGACCCCAACCCTGGTGGGACCCCATTCCTGGTGGGACCTCAACACTGGTGGAACCCGACTCCTAGCTGGACCCCAACCTTGGTGGGACCCAAACCCTGGTGAGACCCAGACCTTGATGGGACCTTCTCCCTGGTGGGACCAATTCCTGGTTGGACCCAAACCCTGATTGGACCACAGCCTTGATGGGACCCCAACCCTGGTGGGACCTCAACACTGGTGGGACCCAAACCTTGGTGGGAACCCATCCCTGGTGGGACCTTATCCCTGGTGGGACCCATTCCTGGTTGGACCCCAACCCTGGTGGGACCCAAACTCTGGTGGGACCCCAACCCTGGTGGAACCTCAACCCTGGTGGGACCCATTCCTGATTGGACCCCAACCCTGGTGGGACCCGATCCCTGGTGGGACCCAAACGCTGGTTGGAGCCCAACACTGGTGAGACCCAAACCTTGGTGGGACCCAGACCTTGATGGGATCTTCTCCCTGGTGGGACCAATTCCTGGTTGGACCCAAACTCTGATGGGACCCCAACCCTGGTGGGACCCAATCCCTGGTGGGACCTTCTCCCTGGTGGGACCCAAACCCTGATTGGACCCCAACCCTGGTGGGACCCAAACTCTGGTGGGACCCAAACCCTGGTGGAACCTCAACCCTGATGGGACCCATTCCTGGTTGGACCCCAACCCTGGTGGGACCCCAACACTGGTGAGACCCAAACCCTGGTGGGACCCATTCCTGGTTGGACCCCATCCCTGGTGGGACCCCAACACTGGTGAGACCCAAACCCTGGTGGGACCCAGACCTTGATGGGACCTTCTCCCTGGTGGGACCAATTCCTGGTTGGACCCAAACTCTGATGGGACCCCAACCCTTGTTGAACCCCAACCCTGGTGGGACCCAAACCTTGGTGGGACCCAATCCCTGGTGGGACCTTATCCCTGGTGGGACCCAAACGCTGGTGAGACCTAAACCTTGATGGGACCCAGACCTTGATGGGACCTTCTTCCTGGTGGAACCAATT
Organism: Tapera naevia; assembly: GCA_033556795.1. NCBI lineage: Eukaryota > Metazoa > Chordata > Aves > Cuculiformes > Neomorphidae > Tapera > Tapera naevia. Next base: position 3,727 of record JAUMJJ010001324.1, on the reverse strand, counting down.
CCTGGTTGGACCCAAACCCTGATTGGACCCCAACCCTGGTGGGACCCAAACTCTGGTAGGACCCCAACCCTGGTGGAACCTCAACCCTGGTGGGACCCATTCCTGGTTGGACCCCATCCCTGGTGGGACCCAAACCTTGATGGGACCTTCTCCCTGGTGGGACCAATTCCTGGTGGGACCCAAACTCTGATTGGACCCCAACCTTGGTGGGACCCTATTCCTGGTTGGACCCCATTCCTGGTGGGACCCCATCCCTGGTGAGACCCAAACCTTGATGGGACCCAGACCTTGATGGGACCTTCTCCCTGGTGGGACCAATTCCTGGTGGGACCCAAACCCTGATTGGACCCCAACCTTGGTGGGACCCAAACTCTGGTGAGACCCAAACCTTGATGGGACCCAGATCTTGATGGGACCTTCTCCCTGGTGGGACCCAAACCCTGATTGGACCCCAACCCTGGTGGGACCCAAACTCTGGTGGGACCCAAACCCTGGTGGAACCTCAACCCTGGTTGGACCCCATTCCTGGTTGGACCCCAACCCTGGTGGGACCCCAACACTGGTGAGACCCAAACCTTGATGGGACCCAGACCTTGATGGGACCTTCTCTCTGGTGGGACCAATTCCTGGTTGGACCCAAACTCTGATGGGACCCCAACCCTTGTTGAACCCCAACCCTGGTGGGACCCAAACCTTGGTGGGACCCAATCCCTGGTGGGACCCAATCCCTGGTGGGACCCCATTCCTGGTTGGACCCCAACCTCAGTGGAAGCCAAACCCTGGTGGGACCTTCTCCTTGGTGGGACCCAAATGCTGGTGAGACCTAAACCTTGATGGGACCTTCTACCTGGTGGAACCAATTCCTGGTTGGACCCAAACCCTGATTGGACCCCAACCCTGGTGGGACCCAAACTCTGGTGGGACCCCAACCCTTGTTGAACCCAAACCTTGATGGGACCCAATCCCTGGTGGGACCTTCTCCCTGGTGGGACCCAAACCCTGATTGGACCCCAACCCTGGTGGGACCCAAACTCTGGTGGGACCCCAACCCTGGTGGAACCTCAACCCTGCTGGGACCCATTCCTGGTTGGACCCCAACCCTGGTGAGACCCCAACACTGGTGAGACCCCAACACTGGTGAGACCCAAACCTTGGTGGGACCCAGACCTTGATGGGACCTTCTCCCTGGTGGGACCAATTCCTGGTTGGACCCAAACCCTGATTGGACCCCAACCCTGGTGGGACCCAAACCCTGGTGGAACCTCAACCCTGGTGGGACCCCAACCCTGGTGGGACCCAAACCCTGGTGGAACCTCAACCCTGGTGGGACCCCAACCCTGGTGGGACCCCAACCTTGGTGGGACCCAAACCCTGTTGGAACCTCAACCCTGGTGGGACCCAAACCCTGGTGGGACCCCAAACTTGCTGTGACCCCAACCCTGGTGGGACCTCAACACTGTTGAGACCCAAACCTTGGTGGGACCTTCTCCCTGCTGGGACCCCATCCCTGGTGGGACCCCAACCCTGGAGCTCCCAGAGGGCCCGGGAGGGGCTGGAGAGCCTGAGGTGGGCGCTGTCCCCCCCCGTCCCAATACTTTGGGGTGTCCCCCCCCCCCCCAAGCTTTGGGGTCCCCCACCCACCCCACCCCCCCCTCACCTCTCGGGGCGTCCCCGGGCGACTCCTCCGGTTGCTCCATGGCCTGAGGGGGGGCAGAACCTGCACCCCAAAACCACAACGGGGGGGAGAGGGTCCCAAAGTGCCCCTGGGACCCCCAAAATGCCCCTGGGACCCCCAAAACCTCCCTGGGAACCCTAAAATGCTCCTGGGACCCCCCAAAACCTGCCCTGGGACCCCCAAAATGCCCCTGGGACCCCCAAAATGTTCCCTGGGACCCCCCAAAATGCTCCTGGGACCCCAAAACCTCCCCTGGGACCCCCAAAACCGCCCCTGGGACCCCCAAAATGCTCCTGGGACCCCCAAAACCTCCCCTGGGAACCCTAAAATGCTCCTGGGACCCCCCAAAACCTGCCCTGGGACCCCCAAAACCGCCTATGGGACCCCCAAAATGCCCCTGGGACCCCCAAAATGCCCCTGCGACCCCCAAAACCTCCCCTGGGACCCCCAAAACCGCCCCTGGGACCCCCAAAATGCCCCTGGGACCCCCAAAACCTGCACTGGGACCCCCAAAATGTTCCCTGGGACCCCCCAAAACCTCCCCTGGGACCCCCAAAATGCCCCTGGGACCCCAAAACCTCCCCTGGGACCCCCAAAATGCTTCTGGGACCCCCCAAAACCTGCCCTGGGACCCCCAAAATGCCCCTGGGACCCCCAAAACCTGCCCTGGGGCCCCCAAAACCGCCCCTGGGACCCCCAAAATGTTCCCTGGGACCCCCAAAATACCCGTGGGACCCCCAAAACCTCCCCTGGGACCCCCAAAATGCCCCTGGGACCCCCAAAATGTTCCCTGGGACCCCCAAAATGCCCCTGGGACCCCAAAACCTCCCCTGGGACCCCCAAAACCGCCCCTGGGACCCCCAAAATGCTTCTGGGACCCCCCAAAACCTGCCCTGGGACCCCCAAAACCTCCCCTGGGACCCCCCCAAACCTCCCCCTTTGCTACCCAGGGACCCCCAAACCCTGCCAGGACCCCCCCCCCCATCCAAAGTGCTCCCAAAATACCTCTGGGGCTCCCAAACCTCCCCTGGGACCCCCCCAAAATGCCCCTGGGAACCCCCAAACCTCCCCCGCTGACACCTGGGGACCCCCAAACCCTGCCAGGACCCCCCCCCCTCCAAAATGCCCCTGGGACCCCCCCAAACCTCCCCTGGGACCCCCAAAATGCCCCTGGGACCCCCCCAAACCTCCCCCTCTGACCCCTGGGGACCCCCAAACCCTGCTGGAACCCCCCCAAAACCTGAGGGGGTGCAGGGGGGACCCCAAAAAGGGGGAGGGGGGTAATCCAAAAAGGGGGGAGGGGCTGGCACGGGAGGACCCCAAAAGGAGGAGGGGGGGAGAGGGGGGTCCCAAAAAGGGGGTGGGGACCCCAAATTGGGAAAGGGGGGGGAACCCCAAGGGGAGGGGGAGGGGGTCCCAAAGAGGGGGAGGGGGGGGTCTTGGACCGGAGGGACCCCAGAAAGGGGGGGGGGAGGATCCCAAAAGGGGGGGGGGTCCGGGGGGGGGGGTGGGGGAGGAGCGAAGGGGGGGATCCCCAAAAAGGGAGGGGGAGAGAATTCTGGGACGAGCGGGACCCCAGAAAGGGGGGGGGGGGAGGAGCCTAAAACGGGGGAGGGGACCCCAAGGGGAGGGGTAGAGCGGGGTGGGGGTCCCAAAGAGGGGGAGGGGGGGTCTGGGACTGGAGGGACCCCAGAAAGGGGGGGGAGGGTGTCGAAAAATGGGGGGGAGGGGCTGGCAGGGGGAGGGGGGAAGAGGGAGATCCCAAAAGGGGGGAGGAGACCCCAAATTGGGAAAGGGGGGGGACCCCAAGGGGAGGGGGAGGGGGTCCCAAAGAGGGGGAGGGGGGGGTCTCGGACCGGAGGGACCCCAGAAAGGGGGGGGGAGGATCACAAAAGGGGGGGGGGTCCGGGGGGGGGGGGGGAAGGGGAGGAGTGAGGGGGGGGATCCCCAAAAAGGGAGGGGGGGGGGAATTCTGGGACGAGCGGGACCCCAGAAAGGGGGGGGGGGAGGAGCCTAAAACGGGGGAGGGGACCCCAAGGGGAGGGGTAGAGC
>JAUMJJ010001323.1:0-20810 GCA_033556795.1 Tapera naevia | reverse complement strand
GGCTTTGGGGGGGGTTTGGAGGGTGGGGGTGGTTTAGGGGTGCTTTTGGGGGGGGTTATTTTGGGGGGTGGGGGGTCCCATGAGCTTTTTGGGGGGGTCCCATGGATTTTGGGGGTGGGGGGGCAAGGTTTTGGGGGGGTGAGGTTTTTTTTGGTGGGGTGGGGGTGCTTTGGGGGTATTTTTGGGGGGGGGCAGGGTTTGGGGGGTGTTTTTTTTGGGGGGGTGGGGGGTGCTTTTGGGGTATGGGGTGGTTTTTTTGAGGGGGGGTCCCATTACCTTGAGGGGGGGGCAGGGTTTGGGGGGGGGCAGGGTCTGAGGGGGTGTTTTTTGGGGGGGGGTCCCATTACCTTGGGGGGGGGGGCAGGGTCTGGGGGGGGTTTGGAGGGTGGGGGTGGTTTAGGGGGTGCTTTTGGGGGGGGGTTATTTTGGGGGGGTGGGGGGTCCCATGAACTTTTTTGGGGGGGTCCCATGGATTTTGGGGGTGGGGGGTGCTTTTGGGGTGGGGGGGCAGGGTTTGGGGGGGTGGGTTTTTTTTTTGGGGGAGTCCCATGGGTTTTGGGGGGGGTTAGGGAGGGTTTTTGGGGGGTGGGGGTGTCTTGGGGGGGCATTTTTTGGGGGGGTGGGGGGTCCCATTATCTTTTGGGGGGGTCCCATGGATTTTGGGGGGGGGCAGGGTTTGGGGGGGTTTAGGGGTGGGGGTGCTCTTGAGGGGGGGTTTGGGGGTTCCCATGGATTTTGAGGTGGGGGGTGTTTTTGGGTGGGGGGGCAGGGTTTGGGGGGTTTAGGGGTGGGGGTGCTCTTTGGGGGGGTGGTTTTGGGGGGTTCCCATGGATTTTGGGGTGGGGGGCAGGGTCTGAGGGGGGGTTTTTTTGGGGGGTGGGGGGTGCTTTTGGGGGGGGTGTTTTTTTTGAGGGGGGGTCCCATTACCTCGTTGGGTGGCAGGGTTTTGGGGAGGGGCTAGGGTGGGGGTGCTCTTTGAGGGGGGGGTTTGGGGGGGTCCCATGGATTTTTGGGGGGGTATTTTTTGGGGGGGGGCAGGGTTTGGGATATGGGGTGGTTTTTTGAGGGGGGGTCCCATTACCTTGGGGGGGGGGGCAGGGTTTTGGGGGGGGGGTTAGGGGTGGGGGGGGGTATTTTGGGGGGGGGGGCAGGGTTTTGGGGGGGTTTAGGGGTGGGGGTGCTCTTGGGGGGGGTGGTTTGGGGGTTCCCATGGATTTTGGGGGGGGGGTATTTTTGGGGGGGGGCAGGGTTTGGGGAGGGGGTGGTGTTTTTTTTGGGGGGGGTCCCATTACCTTGGGGGGGGGCAGGGTTTGGGGGGGGGGTTTAGGGGTGGGGGTGCTCTTGGGGGGGGTGGTTTTGGGGGGGGTTCCATGGATTTTGGGGGTGGGGGGGCATTTTTGGGTGGGGGCAGGGTTTGGGGGGTGTTTTTTTGGGGGGGTGGGGGGTGCTTTGGGGGGGGGTGGGGTTGAGGGGGCATTTTTGGGGGGTTCCCATGGATTTTGGGGGTGGGGGGGGGCAGGGTTTTGGGTGGGGGGCAGGGTCTAAGGGGGGTGGTTTTTTTTTGGGGGGTGTTGGGGGTTTTTTTTGGGGGGGGGGTTTTTTTGGGGGGGGGGGGAGGGTCCCGTTACCTTGCGGGGGGAGGAGCGGCGGCGGCGGGGGTGGGGGCGGGGGGGGGAGGGGGCAGAGGGGCCCCCCCAGATCCCCCCCCTCGGCCGGAAGCAGCCGGGTCTGCGCCGGGAGAGAAACCTCGGTGGGGGGGTGGGGGTGGGGGGGGGGGGGGGGGGGGGGTGGGGGTCAGGGTGGGGGGGGGGAGGGGGGGGGGGGGACACCCCCCCCAATTTGGGGGGAGGGGGTGGGGGAGGCTTGGGGAGAAGGGGGGGGTGGGGAAAGGGGACCCCACATTCCGTGCCCCCCCCCCCCCACCCCCCCCCAAGCAAAGCCAAGCGAAGCAGAGGGGGCCCAATTGCCCTTGTAACGCCCCCAACCCCCCCCAGTTAAAGGGACCCCCTGGAAATGGGCTGGACTGGGCCATACTGGGCTGGACTGGGCCATAGTGGGCCCTAATGACCCATACTGGGCTGGACTGGGCCATACTGGGCCATAGTGACCCATAGTGACCCATATTGGGCTGGACTTGGCCATAGTGGTCCATACTGGGCCAGACTGGGCTGGACTGGGCCCTAATGCCCATATTGGGCTGGACTTGGCCATAGTGGTCCAGACTGGGCCATACTGGGCTGGACTAGGCCCTAACGAGCCATATTGGACTGGACTTGGCCATAGCAGTCCATACTGGGCCAGACTGGGCCATACTGGGCTGGACTGGGCCCTAATGACCCATATTGGGCTGGGCTTGGCCATAGCGGTCCAGACTGGGCCAGACTGGGCCGGACTGGGCCATACTGGGCTGGACTGGGCCTTAATGACTCATATTGGGCTGGACTTGGCCATAGTGGTCCAGACTGGGCCAGACTGGGCTGGACTGGGCCCTAATGAGCCATATTGGGCTGGACTTGGCCATAGCAGTCCAGACTGGGCCAGACTGGGCCATACTGGGCTGGACTGGGCCCTAATGACCCATATTGGACTGGACTTGGCCATAGTGGTCCATACTGGGCCATACTGGGCTGGACTAGGCCCTAATGACCCATATTGGGCTGGACTTGGCCATAGCAGTCCATACTGGGCCAGACTGGGCCATACTGGGCTGGACTGGGCCCTAATGACCCATATTGGACTGGACTTGGCCATAGTGGTCCATACTGGGCCATACTGGGCTGGACTAGGCCCTAACGAGCCATATTGGACTGGACTTGGCCATAGCAGTCCATACTGGGCCAGACTGGGCCATACTGGGCTGGACTGGGCCCTAATGACCCATATTGGGCTGGGCTTGGCCATAGCGGTCCAGACTGGGCCAGACTGGGCCGGACTGGGCCATACTGGGCTGGACTGGGCCTTAATGACTCATATTGGGCTGGACTTGGCCATAGTGGTCCAGACTGGGCCAGACTGGGCTGGACTGGGCCCTAATGAGCCATATTGGGCTGGACTTGGCCATAGCAGTCCAGACTGGGCCAGACTGGGCCATACTGGGCTGGACTGGGCCCTAATGACCCATATTGGACTGGACTTGGCCATAGTGGTCCATACTGGGCCATACTGGGCTGGACTAGGCCCTAATGACCCATATTGGGCTGGACTTGGCCATAGTGGTCCAGACTGGGCCAGACTGGGCTGGACTAGGCCATAGTGACCCCTATTGGGCTGGACTGAGCCATACTGGGCTGAATTGGGCCATACTGGGCTGGACTGGGCCATACTGGGCTGGACTGGGCCATAGTGAGCTGGACTGGGCCATAATGACCCATATCGGCCTGGACTGGGCCATACTGGGCTGGATTGGGCCATAACGGCCCATACTGGGTTGGACTGGGCCATACTGGCCCATACTGGGCTGGACTGGGCCACAGCAGCCCGCACTGGGCTGTACTGGTGTAAACTGGTCTACATTAAGCCATACTGGTCTATAATGGTACAAGCTCAGGCCATACGCAGCCAAACTGGGCCGTATTGGACCATACGAAGCCAAACCCGGTCATACTGGTCCATTCTGGGCCAAACCAGTTCATTCCAGTCCATACCAGTCCATATTGCACCAAGCTGGGCCACACCAGTACATGCTGGTCCGTACTAGGCCATACTGGTCCAAACTGGGCCAATATTAGGCCATACCAAACCACACCAGTTCAAACCAGTCCAAGGTAGACCGTACTGGACCACATTAAGCCATACTGGGCCATACTGGACCAAACTCAGCCACACCAGTCCACATTAGATGATTCTGGGCCATACTGGTCTAAACTGGGCCATAGCACCTCATGCTGAACCCAACCAGGCTGTACCAAATCATACTGGTCCTAACTGGGCCATACTGGACCCAAATGAGCAATACTGGTCCATACTAAGCCATACAAGGCCAAACTAAGTCATACTGGGCCAAACTGGGCTATTGAGAGCTAAACTGGGTCATACTGGGCGCAACTGGTCCATACAAAGCCAAACTGAGCCATACTGGCTCATACTGGACCACACCAGTGCATACTGGGCTAAACTGGGGCAAACTGGTCCAAACTGGCCCATACTGGTGGGTCTAATCAGGACCACACAAAGCCATACTGGACTACCTTCAGGCAGGTTGATCTGAACTGGGCCATACTAGACTATACTGGGCCAAACTGGGCCATACTGGTGGGTGTAACCAGGTCCATACAAGGCCATACTGGACTACCTTAGGCTGCATGGATCTAAACTGGGCCATACTGAGCCGAACTGGTCCATACTGGTTTGCCTAACCAGGTCCATACAAAACCATACTGGACTATCTCAAGTCATGTTCATCTAAACTGGGCCATACTGGGCCAAACTGGTCCATACTGGTTTGCCTAACAGGTCCATACAAAGCCATACTGGACTACCTTAGGCGGAGTGGATCTAAACTAGGCCAGACTAGGCCATACTGGGCCAAACTGGTCCATACTGGTGGGTGTAACCAGGTCAATACAAAGCCATACTGGACTACCTTAGGCCAGGTGGATCTAAACTGGGCCATACTGGGCCAAACTGGTCCATCCTGGTTTGCCTAACCAGGTCTATACAAAGCCATACTGAACTATCTCAAGTCATGTTCATCTAAACTGGGCCATACTGGTCCAAACTGGTCCATACTGGTGGGTCTAATCAGGACCATACAAAGCCATACTGGACTACCTTAGGCCGTATGGATCTAAACTGGGCCATACTAGGCCAAACTGGTCCATACTGGTTTGCCTAACCAGGTCCATACAAAGCCATACTGAACTATCTCAAGTCATGTTCATCTAAACTGGGCCATACTGGGCCAAACTGGGCCATACTGGTGGGTGTAACCAGGTCCATACAAAGCCATACTGGACTACCTTAGGCCGTATGGATCTAAACTGGGCCATACTGGGCCAAACTGGTCCATCCTGGTTTGCCTAACCAGGTCCATACAAAACCATACTGGACTACCTTAGGCTGTATGGATCTAAACTGGGCCATACTGGGCCAAACTGGTCCATCCTGGTTTGCCTAACCAGGTCCATACAAAGCCATACTGGACTACCTTAGGCTGTATGGATCTAAACTGGTCCATACCGGTCCATACTGGTGGGTGTAACCAGGTCAATACAAAGCCATACTGGACTACCTTAGGCTGTATGGATCTAAACTGGGCCATACTGGGCCAAACTGGTCCATCCTGGTTTGCCTAAACAAGTCCATACAAAGCCATACTGGACTATCTTGGGCTGTATGGATCTAAACTAGGCCATACTAGGCCGTACTGGGCCAAACTGGTCCATACTGGTTTGCCTAACTAGGTCCATACAAAGCCATACTGGACTACCTTAGGCGGAGTGGATCTAAACTAGGCCAGACTAGGCCATACTGGGCCAAACTGGGCCATACTGGTGGGTGTAACCAGGTCCATACAAAGCCATACTGGACTACCTTAGGCTGTATGGATCTAAACTGGGCCATACTGGGCCAAACTGGTCCATACTGGTTTGCCTAACCAGATCTATACAAAGCCATACTGGACTATATCAAACCATGTTCATCTAAACTGGGCCATACTGGGCCAAACTGGTCCATCCTGGTTTGCCTAACCAGGTCCATACAAAACCATACTGGACTATATCAAACCATGTTCATCTAAACTGGGCCATACTGGTCCAAACTGGGCCATACTGGTGGGTCTAACCAGGTCCATACAAAACCATACTGGACTACCTTAGGCTATACAGATCTAAACTGGGCCACACTACGCTATACTGGTCTAAACTGGTCCATACTGGTCCATACTGGTGGGTGTAACCAGGTCCATACAAAGCCATACTGGACTACCTTAGGCTGTATGGATCTAAACTGGGCCATACTGGGTCAAACTGGTCCATGCTGTTTTGCCTAACCAGGTCCATACAAAGCCATACTGGACTATCTTGGGCTGTATGGATCTAAACTGGGCCATACTAGGCCGTACTGGGCCAAACTGGTCCATACTGGTGGGTGTAACCAGGTCCATACAAAGCCATACTGGACTACCTTAGGCGGAGTGGATCTAAACTAGGCCAGACTAGGCCATACTGGGCCAAACTGGTCCATACTGGTGGGTGTAACCAGGTCCATACAAAGCCATACTGGACTACCTTAGGCCAGGTGGATCTAAACTGGGCCATACTGGGCCAAACTGGTCCACCCTGGTTTGCCTAACCAGGTCCATACAAAACCATACTGGACTACCTTAGGCTATATGGATCTAAACTGGTCCATACTGGTCCATACTGGTGGGTGTAACCAGGTCAATACAAAGCCATACTGGACTACCTTAGGCTGTATGGATCTAAACTGGGCCATACTGGGCCAAACTGGTCCATACTGGTTTGCCTAACTAGGTCCATACAAAGCCATACTGGACTACCTTAGGCTGTATGGATCTAAACTAGGCCATACTGGGCCAAACTGGTCCATACTGGTTTGCCTAACCAGATCTATACAAAGCCATACTGGACTATATCAAACCATGTTCATCTAAACTGGGCCATATTGGTCCAAACTGGTCCATACTGGTTTGCCTAACCAGGTCCATACAAAGCCATACTGGACTACCTTAGGCTGTATGGATCTAAACTGGGCCATTCTGGACCAAACTGGGCCATCCTGGTTTGCCTAACCAGGTCCATACAAAACCATACTGGACTATCTCAAGTCATGTTCATCTAAACTGGGCCATACTGGTCCAAACTGGTCCATACTGGTGGGTGTAACCAGGTCCATACAAAACCATACTGGACTACCTTAGGCTATACAGATCTAAACTGGGCCACACTACGCTATACTGGTCTAAACTGGTCCATACTGGTCCATACTGGTGGGTGTAACCAGGTCCATACAAAGCCATACTGGACTATCTTAGGCTGTATGGATCTAAACTGGGCCATACTGGGCCAAACTGGTCCATACTGGTTTGCCTAACTAGGTCCATACAAAGCCATACTGGACTACCTTAGGCTGTATGGATCTAAACTAGGCCATACTGGGCCAAACTGGTCCATACTGGTTTGCCTAACTAGGTCCATACAAAGCCATACTGGACTACCTTAGGCTATATGGATCTAAACTGGGCCATACTATGCTATACTGGTCTAAACTGGTCCATACTGGTCCATACTGGTAGGGGGAGGCCCCCCCCCTTGCCTCAGTTTCCCCATAGGACGGTGTAAAGGGGTGAGGGGGGGGGTGTCAGCGGGAGCAAGGGGTTGGGGTGTCGGGTGGCTGAGGGTCCCTGGGGATGGACTGGGATGGACTGGGAGGGACTGGGAGGCACTGGGGAGGGCACCCACCATGGCGTGGCGCAGGCACTGCCTCCAGCGGCACTTCTGGCGCTTGCGGTTGCGCCCCCCAAATTTGGGTTTGTCGCGGCAGAAGTCGCAGCGGCCGCAGTCGCCCCGGCGCAGGCAGGAGGCGCAGGACCCGCAGCGCCGCAGGCCCCGCTGGCGCCGCCCCCGCTGCGGCAGAGAGCGGGGTCACCCCCCCCGAACCCCAAAACCCAGACCCCACCCCCCCCACACCCCACTTTCCTCCCCCCCCCACCCCCCCCCCAACCCTGGCAGCGTTAGTGCGGCAGCGGCTGAGGAAAGGGGGGGGGGAGCAGCGCCAAGCAGGGTTAAGGGGTGCTCTAGGAGGGGGGTGGGAGGGGGTGGGAGCAGCTCTTAGGGACGTTACGGTAAATGCACCCCAATATTGGGGTGGGAACACCCACGAAACCTCATTAGCAGGGCAGCAAAGTGAGGATGGGGCGGCTCTTAGGAGTAATATGGTACCTGCACCCCAATATTGGGGCACTGACACCCACTAAAAATCATGACCAGGGCACCAAAGTGAGGCTGGGGTGACTCTTAGGAGCAATACGGTACCTGCACCCCAATATTGGGGCACTGAAAGACAATAAACCTCATCATCAGGGCACTAAAGTAAGGCTGGGGCGGCTCTTAGGAACAATACGGTACCTGCACCCCAATATTAGAATAGTAACACCCACTAAACCTCATTATCAGGGCACCAAAGTGAGGCTGGGGCGGCTCTTAGGAGCAATACGGTACCTGCACCCCAATATTGGGGCATTAGAAGACACTAAACCTCATCACCAGGGCACTAAAGTAAGGCTGGGGCGACTCTTAGAAGCAATACGGTACCTGCACCCCAATATTGGGGCATTGACACCCACTAAAAATCATTATCAGGGCACCAAAGTGAGGCTGGGGCGGCTCTTAGGAGCAATACGGTACCTGCACCCCAATATTGGGGCGCTAAAAGACACTAAACCTCATCACCAGGGCACTAAAGTGAGGCTGGAGCAGCTCTTAGGGGCAATACGGTACCTGCACCCTAATACTGGGGTAGTAACACCCATTAAAAATCATCATCAGGGCACCAAAGTGAGGATGGGGCTGCTCTTAGAAACAATACGGTACCTGCACCCCAATACTGGGGCATTAGAAGACACTAAACCTCATCACCAGGGCACTAAATTAAGGCTGGGGCAGCTCTTAGAAGCAATATGGTACCTGCACCCCAATATTGGGGCACTGAAAGACACTAAACCTCATTATCAGGGCACTAAAGTAAGGCTGGGGTGGCTCTTAGGGGCAATACGGTACCTGCACCCCAATATTGTGGTAGTAACACCCACTAAACCTCATTATCAGGGCACCAAAGTGAGGCTGGGGCTGCTCTTAGAAACAATACGGTACCTGCACCCCAATATTGGGGCATTAAAACACACTGGGACTCCCAATTAGACCAGCAAAGTAAGGCTGGGGCAGCTCTTAGAAGCAATATGGTACCTGCACCCCAATATTGGGGCACTGAAAGACAATAAACCTCATCATCAGGGCACTAAAGTAAGGCTGGGGCGGCTCTTAGAAGCAATACGGTACCTGCACCCCAATATTGGGGCATTAGAAGACACTAAACCTCATCACCAAGGCATTAAATTAAGGCTGGAGCAGCTATTAGGGGCAAGACGGTACCTGCACCCCAATACTGGGGTAGTAACACCCACTAAACCTCATTATCGGGGCACGAAAGTGAGGCTGGGGCAGCTCTTAGAAGCAATACGGTACCTGCGCCCCAATATTAGGTTAGTAACACCCACTAAAAATCATTATCAGGGCACCAAAGTAAGGCTGGGGCAGATCTTAGGAGCAATACGGTACCTGCACCCCAATACTAGGGCACTAAAAGACACTAAACCTCATCACCAGGGCACTAAAGTGAGGCTGGAGCAGCTCTTAGGGGCAATACGGTACCTGCACCCCAATATTGGGGTAGTAACACCCACGAAACCTCATTATCAGGGCAGTAAAGTGAGGATGGGGCGGCTCTTAGGGGCAATACGGTACCTGCACCCCAATACTGGGGCATTGACACCCACTAAACCTCATCATCAGGGCACCAAAGTGAGGCTGGGGCGGATCTTAGGGGCAATACGGTACCTGCACCCCAATATTGGGGCATTAAAACACATTGGGACTCCCAATTAGACCAGCAAAGTGAGGCTGGGGCAGCTCTTAGAAGCAATACGGTACCTGCACCCCAATATTAGAATAGTAACACCCACTAAACCTCATCATCAGGGCACCAAAGTGAGGCTGGGGCAGCTATTAGGGGCAATACGGTACCTGCACCCCAATATTGGGATAGTAACACCCATTAAAAATCATTATCAGGGCACCAAAGTGAGGCTGGGGCTGCTCTTAGAAACAATACGGTACCTGCACCCCAATACTGGGGCATTAGAAGACACTAAACCTCATCACCAGGGCACTAAATTAAGGCTGGGGCAGCTCTTAGGAGCAATACGGTACCTGCACCCCAATATTAGGTTAGTAACACCCACTAAAAATCATTATCAGGGCACCAAAGTAAGGCTGGGGCAGCTCTTAGGAGCAATACGGTACCTGCACCCCAATATTGGGGCATTAAAACACATTGGGACTCCCAATTAGACCAGCAAAGTGAGGCTGGGGCAGCTCTTAGAAGCAATACGGTACCTGCACCCCAATATTAGATTAGTAACACCCATTAAAAATCATTATCAGGGCACCAAAGTGAGGCTGGGGCTGCTCTTAGAAACAATACGGTACCTGCACCCCAATACTGGGGCATTAGAAGACACTAAACCTCATCACCAGGGCACTAAATTAAGGCTGGGGCAGCTCTTAGAAGCAATACGGTACCTGCACCCCAATATTAGATTAGTAGCACCCACTAAAAATCATTATCAGGGCACCAAAGTGAGGCTGGGGCAGCTCTTAGGAGCAATACGGTACCTGCACCCCAATACTGGGCCATTAAAAGACACTAAACCTCATCACCAGGGCACTAAATTAAGGCTGGGGCAGCTATTAGGGGCAATACGGTACCTGCACCCCAATATTGGGGTAGAAACACCCAGTAAACCTCACCATCAGGGCACCAAAGTGAGGCTGGGGCAGCTCTTAGGAGCAATACGGTACCTGCACCCCAATATTGGGGCACTAAAAGACACTAAACCTCATCACCAGGGCACTAAATTAAGGCTGGAGCAGCTATTAGGGGCAATATGGTACCTGCACCCCAATATTGGGGTAGTAACACCCACTAAAGCTCATTAGCAGGGCACTAAAGTAAGGCTGGGACGTCTCTTAGGAGCAATACGGTACCTGCACCCCAATATTGGGATAGTAACACCCACTAAAAATCATTATCAGGGCACCAAAGTGAGGCTGGGGCGGCTCTTAGGGGCAATACGGTACCTGCACCCCAATATTGGGGCACTAAAAGCCACTAAACCTCATCACCAGGGCACTAAATTAAGGCTGGGGCAGCTATTAGGGGCAATACGGTACCTGCACCCCAATATTGGGGCATTAAAACACACTGGGACTCCCAATTAGACCAGCAAAGTAAGGCTGGGGCGGCTCTTAGGAGCAATACGGTACCTGCACCCCAATACTGGGGCATTAAAACTCTCTAAACCCCATTATCAGGGCACTAAAGCAAGGCTGGGGCAGCTATTAGGGGCAATATGGTACCTGCACCCCAATACTGGGCATTAAAACACACTGAAACTCACCATCAGGGCACCAAAGTAAGGCTGGTGCAGGTATTAGGGGCAATACGGCACCTGCACCCCAATAGTGAGACATTAAAACATGCTGAGCATCACAATCGGAGCACCAAAGTAAGGCTGGGGCCGCTCTTAGAAGCAATACGGTACCTGCACCCCAATACTGGGGCACTAGAAGACACCAAACTTCATCACCAGGGCACTAAAGTAAGGCTGGGGCGGCTCTTAGGAGCAATACGGTACCTGCACCCCAATATTGGGGTAGTAACACCCACTAAACCTCACCATCAGGGCACCAAAGTGAGGCTGGGGCGACTCTTAAGAGCAATACGGTACCTGCACCCCAATACTGGGGCATTAAAACACACTGGGACTCCCAATTAGACCAGCAAAGTAAGGCTGGGGCGGCTCTTAGGAGCAATACGGTACCTGCACCCCAATAGTGAGACATTAAAACATGCTGAGCATCATAATCGGAGCACCAAAGTAAGGCTGGAGCAGCTCTTAGAAGCAATACGGTACCTGCACCCCAATACTGGGGTAGTAACACCCACTAAACCTCATCACCAGGGCACCAAAGTGAGGCTGGGGCAGCTCTTATGAGCAATATGGTACCTGCACCCCAATATTGGGGCACTAAAAGACACTAAACCTCATCACCAGGGCACTAAAATAAGGCTGGGGCAGCTCTTAGAAGCAATACGGTACCTGCACCCCAATATTAGGTTAGTAACACCCACTAAAAATCATTATCAGGGCACCAAAGTGAGGCTGGGGCAGCTCTTAGGGGCAATACGGTACCTGCACCCCAATATTAGAATAGTAACACCCACTAAACCTCATTATCAGGGCACCAAAGTGAGGCTGGGGCGGCTCTTAGGAGCAATACGGTACCTGCACCCCAATACTGGGGCATTAGAAGACACTAAACCTCATCACCAGGGCACTAAATTAAGGCTGGAGCAGCTCTTAGAAGCAATACGGTACCTGCACCCCAATACTGGGGCATTGGAAGACACTAAACCTCATCACCAGGGCACTAAAGTAAGGCTGGGGCGGCTCTTAGGGGCAATACGGTACCTGCACCCCAATATTGGGGTAGAAACACCCAGTAAACCTCACCATCAGGGCACCAAAGTGAGGCTGGGGCAGCTCTTAGGAGCAATATGGTACCTGCACCCCAATATTGGGGCACTAAAAGACACTAAACCTCATCACCAGGGCACTAAATTAAGGCTGGAGCAGCTATTAGGGGCAATACGGTACCTGCACCCCAATATTGGGGTAGTAACACCCACTAAAGCTCATCACCAGGACACTAAAGTAAGGCTGGGACGTCTCTTAGGAGCAATACGGTACCTGCACCCCAATATTGGGATAGTAACACCCACTAAAAATCATTATCAGGGCACCAAAGTGAGGCTGGGGCGGCTCTTAGAAACAATACGGTACCTGCACCCCAATACTGGGGCATTAGAAGACACTAAACCTCATCACCAGGGCATTATATTAAGGCTGGAGCAGCTATTAGGGGCAAGACGGTACCTGCACCCCAATATTAGATAAGTAACACCCACTAAAAATCATTATCAGGGCACCAAAGTGAGGCTGGGGCGGCTCTTAGGGGCAATATGGTACCTGCACCCCAATATTGGGGCATTAAAACACATTGAGACTCACAATTACACCAGCAAAGTAAGATTGGGGCAGCTCTTAGAAGCAATACGGTACCTGCACCCCAATATTGGGGCATTAAAAGACACTAAACCTCATCACCAGGGCACTAAAGTAAGGCTGGGGCGGCTCTTAGAAGCAATACGGTACCTGCACCCCAATATTGGGGCATTAACACCAACTAAAAATCATCATCAGGGCACCAAAGTGAGGCTGGGGCTGCTCTTAGGAACAATACGGTACCTGCACCCCAAAACCTAGTGTCGCAGTCCCGCTATCAGAGAGCCACTTTGAGCTAGAGCAGCTGTTCAGTGCATTACGGTACCTGCCCCACGCCGTTAGATGCTCTAGGAGAGCTATTAGAGGCATTACGGTACCTGCACCCCACTATTAGAATCATTACTGCCTCTCTTAGGAGCATTACGGTACCTGCACCCCACTATTAGAACCTCTACTGCCTCTATTAGGAGTATTACGGTACCTGCACCCCACTATTAGAATCATTACTACCTCTATTAGGAGCATTACGGTACCTGCACCCCACTATTAGAACCTCTACTGCCTCTATTAGGAGCATTACGGCACCTGCACCCCACTATTACAACCACTACTGCCTCTATTAGGAGCATTACGGTACCTGCACCCCACTATTAGAACCACTACTGCCTCTATTAGGAGCATTACGGTACCTGCACCCCACTATTAGAACCACTACTGCCTCTATTAGGAGCATTACGGTACCTGCACCCCACTATTCAAACCTCTACTGCCTCTATTAGAAGCATTATGGTACTTGCACCCCACTATTAGAATCTCTAGGACATCTATTAGAAGGATTATGGCACCTGCACCCCACTATTAGAACCTCTACTGCACCTATTAGGAGCATTATGGTACCTGCACCCCACTATTAGTACCACTACTGTCATCTATTAGGAGCATTATGGTACCTGCACCCCACTATTAGTACCACTACTGTCATCTATTAGGAGCATTACGGTACCTGCACCCCACTATTAGAATCATTACTGCCTCTATTAGGAGCATTACGGCACCTGCACCCCACTATTAGAACCTCTTGTGCATCTATTAGGAGCATTACAGTACCTGCACCCCACTATTAGAATCTCTAGTGCATCTATTAGAAGGATTATGGCACCTGCACCCCACTATTAGAACCTCTACTGCCTCTATTAGGAGCATTACGGCACCTGCACCCCACTATTAGAATCCCTAATGCCATCTATTAGGATAATTATGGTACCTGCACCCCACTATTAGAATCATTACTGCCATCTATTAGGAGCATTATGGCACCTGCACCCCACTATTAGAATCCCAACTGCCTCTATTAGGAGCATTACGGCCCCTGCACCCCACTATCAGCCCCCTGGGTGCAGCTCTTAGTGCCATTACGGTACCCGCACCCCAATACTGAGGCCCCTCTATTAGGATCATTACAACACACCCCCCCCCCTTCCCGTCCCCAGGAGCTGCTTTGGGGGGGGGGGGGGGTTAGGGGGTTTTGGGGGGACCCAGGCGTCCGGGGTGGGGGTGGGGGGGGGAACCCCCGGATTCAGGGGGTCCCCAGCACTCACCGTGCTCCCCCCGCGGCCCCCGGGGTGCTTGGGGGGTCTCCCCGGCTTCTTCCTCTCCTTTGGTGGCTTCTGGAAGGGGGGGGGAGGGGGGGAGATTTAGGGGGGCACCCAGGACCCCCCCCCCCCAAAAAAAAAAAAAAGGGGGGACCAAAGGATCTGGGACCCCCAAATCTGCACCACTCACCCCCCCCCCCAGAACTGGGGACCCAGGGGTCCCGGCTCTCCAAATCCACCCCCCCCCCAAAAAAAAAGGGGGGTCCAGAACCCCCAAAATCCACCCCCCACCCCCCAAAAAAGGGGGATCCAGGCACCCAGAGCCCCCCAAACCCACAGCCCTTCACCCTAAAAAGAGGGGGAACCCACCCAAGCATCAGCCCCCCCCCCCCCATAAATCCACAGCTGCCCCTAAAAAAGGGGGGGTCCAGGATTTGGGGGTGCTGGGGGGGGGCGAGAGGGGTTTAGTGGTTCTGGGTGGGGGCACCCAGGGGTGTTTGGGGGTGCTGGGGGGGGGGGAATTGGGAGTCAGGAGGGTTTGGGGGTGCTGGGGGGGTTGGGGTCCCAGGGGTGTTTGGGGGTGCTGGGGGGGGTGGGGTCCCAGGGGTGTTTGGGGGTGCTATGGGGAGATTGGGGGTCCCAGGGGTGTTTGGGGGTTCTGGGGGGGGGTGGGGTCCCGGGGGGGGTCACGGGGGGGCGGTGTTGGGGGTTTGGGGGTTCAGGGGTGCCAGGGAGCTGGGGGGGGTCCCGGGGGGCTGTATTTGGGGGTTTGGGGGTTCAGGGGTGTCGGGGGGAGCCGGGGGGGGTCCCGGGGGGGCGGTGGGGTGGGGTTGGGGGTTCAGGCGGTGTCGGGGGGAGCTGGGGGGGGGGGTCCCAGGGGGGCTGCATGGAGGGTTTGGAGGTTCAGGGGTGTCGGGGAGCTGGGGGGGGTCCCGGGGGGTCCTATGAGGTTGGGGTTCAGGGGGTGTTGGGGGAGCTGGGGGGGGTCCCAGGGGGTCCCATGGGGTTGGGGTTCAAGGGTTCAAGGGTGCCGGGGGGAGCTGGGGGGGGTCCCATGGGGTGGGAGGTTCGGGGGTTCAGGGGGTGTCGGGGGGAGATGGGGGGGGGGGTCCTGGGGTTCCCATGGGGTTGGGGGTTCAGGGGGTGTTGGGAGAGCTGGGGGGGGTGCCAGGGGGTCCCATGGGGTTGGGGGTTCGGGGGTTCGGGGGTGTCAGGGGGAGCTGGGGGGGGGTCCCGGGGGGGCTGTATGGAGGGTTTGGAGGTTCAGGGGGTGTCGGGGGGAGCTGGGGGGGGGGTCCTGGGGGGTCCCATGAGGTTGGGGGTTCGGGGGTTTCAGGGGTGCCACGGGGAGCTGGGGGGGTCGGGGGGTCCTGGGGGCTCCCATGGGGTTGGGGTCTCGGGGGTTCAGGGGTGTCGGGGGGAGATGGGGGGGGGTCCCGGGGGGTCCCATGGGGTTGGGGGTACAGGGGGTGTTGGGAGAGCTGGGGGGGGGTCCCGGGGGTTCCCATGGGGTTGGGGGTTCAGGGGTGTCGGGGGGAGCTGGGGGGGGGTCTCGGGGGGGTCCCATGGGGTTGGGGGTTCAGGGGGTGTCGGGGGGAGCTGGGGGGGGGGTCCCGGGGGATTCCATGGGGTTGGGGGTTCAGGGGGTGTCAGGGGAGCTGGGGGTTCCCATGGGGTTTGGGGGTTCAGGGGGTGTCGGGGGGAGCTGGGGGGGGGTCCCGGGGGGTCCCATGGGGTTGGGGGTTCAGGGGTTCAGGGGCTGTCGGGGGGAGCTGGGAGGAGAGTCCCGGGGGGGGCTGTTTGGAGGGTTTGGAGGTTCAGGGGTGTCGGGGAGCTGGGGGGGGGGGGTCCTGGGGGGGTCCCATGAGGTTGGGGTTCGGGGGTTCAGGGGTGTCAGGGAGCTGGGGGGTGGTCCCGGGGTTCCCATGGGGTTGGGGGTTCAGGGGTGCCGGGGGGCTGGGGGGGGGTCCCGGGGTTCCCATGGGGTTTGGGGGTTCGGGGGAGCCCCCACCTTGGGGCGCAGGCAGCGGCGGCGCAGGCAGCGCCATTGGCGCTTGAGGCCGGGCCGGAGGCGGCGCAGGCAGACGGGGCACGAGCCGCAGTCCTCGGTGGCCAAACAGCCCCCGCACGAGCCACAGCCCAGGCCCTGGGGGGGCAACGGGGGGGTCACGGGGGGCACAGAGCCCCCCCCCCATGAGACACAGCCCAGGGAATGGGGGGGCAACGGGGGGCACAGAGCCCCCCCCGCCATGAGACACAGCCCAGGCCCTGGGGGGGCAACGGGGGGCACAGAGCCCCCCCCCCATGAGACACAGCCCAGGGCATGGGGGGGCAACGGGGGGATCACGGGGGGCACAGAGCCCCCCCCCCCGAGCCAGAGCCCAGGGCATGGGGGGTCAACGGGGGGGTCACGGGGGGCACAGAGCCCCCCCCCCAATGAGCCACAGCCCAGGCCCTGGGGGGGCAACGGGGGGGTCACGGGGGGCACAGAGCCCCCCCCCCCCCATGAGACACAGCCCAGGGCATGGGGGGCAACGGGGGGGTCATGGGGGGCACAGACCCCCCCCCCCCATGAGACACAGCCCAGGGCATGGGGGGGCAACGGGGGGGTCATGGGGGGCACAGAGCCCGCCCCCCCCATGAGCCACAGCCCAGGGCATGGGGGGGCAACGGGGGGCACAGAGCCCCCCGCCATGAGACACAGCCCAGGGCATGGGGGGGCAACGGGGGGGTCACGGGGGGCACAGAGCCCCCCCCGCCATGAGACACAGCCCAGGGCATGGGGGGGCAACGGGGGGGTCACGGGGGGCACAGAGCCCCCCCCCCCCCCATGAGCCACAGCCCAGGGCATGGGGGGGCAACGGGGGGGTCACGGGGGGCACAGAGCCCCCCCCCCCCCATGAGCCACAGCCCAGGGCATGGGGGGGCAACGGGGGGATCACGGGGGGGCACAGAGCCCCCCCCCCATGAGACACAGCCCAGGGCATGGGGGGCAATGGGGGGGGGGTCACAGGGGGCACAGGGGAACACAGAGCCCCCCCCGCCCATGAGCCACAGCCCAGGGCATGGGGGGGCAACAGGGGGGTCACGGGGGGCACAGAGCTCCCCCCCCCATGAGACACAGCCCAGGCCCTGGGGGGGCAACGGGGGGGTCACGGGGGGCACAGAGCTCCCCCCCCCCATGAGCCACAGCCCAGGGCCTGGGGGGGCAACGGGGGGGGGGGTGGGGTCATGGGGGGTCACGGGGGGCACAGAGCCCCCCCCCATGAGCCACAGCCCAGGGCATGGGGGGGCAACGGGGGGGGGGTCACGGGGGACACAGGGGGACACAGAGCCCCTCCCCCCGAGCCACAGCCCAGGGTACATGGGGGGAAAGGGGGGGGCAACGGGGGGGTCACGGGGGGGACACAGAGCCCCCCCCCCCCATGAGCCACAGCCAAGGCCCTGGGGGGGCAACGGGGGGGTCACGGGGGGCACAGAGCCCCCCCCCCATGAGCCACAGCCCAGGCCCTGGGGGGGCAACGGGGGGGTCACGGGGGGCACAGAGCCCCCCCCCCCAATGAGACACAGCCCAGGGAATGGGGGGGCAACGGGGGGGTCACGGGGGGCACAGAGCCCCCCCCCATGAGACACAGCCCAGGCCCTGGGGGGGCAACGGGGGGCACAGAGCCCCCCACCATGAGACACAGCCCAGGGCATGGGGGGGCAATGGGGGGGTCACGGGGGGCACAGAGCTCCCCCCCCATGAGACACAGCCCAGGGCATGGGGGGGCAACGGGGGGGTCACGGGGGGCACAGAGCCCCCCCCGCCATGAGACACAGCCCAGGGCATGGGGGGGCAACGGGGGGGGGGGTGGGGTCACGGGGGGCACAGGGGGACACAGAGCCCCCCCCCCCCCCCCCCCCATGAGCCACAGCCCAGGGCATGGGGGGGGCAACGAGGGGGTCACAGGGGAACACAGAGCCCCCCCCGCCCATGAGCCACAGCCCAGGGCATGGGGGGGCAACGGGGGGGTCACGGGGGGCACAGAGCCCACCCCCCATGAGACACAGCCCAGGGCATGGGGGGCAATGGGGGGGGGGGTCACGGGGGGCACAGGGGAACACAGAGCCCCCCCCCCCCAATGAGCCACAGCCCAGGGCATGGGGGGGCAACGGGGGGGTCACGGGGGGCACAGAGCCCCCCCCCATGAGACACAGCCCAGGGCATGGGGGGGGAACGGGGGGGTCACGGGGGGCACAGAGCCCCCCCCCCATGAGACACAGCCCAGGGCATGGGGGGGCAACGGGGGGGTCACGGGGGGCACAGGGGGACACAGAGCCCCCCCCCCCCGAGCCAGAGCCCAGGGTACAGGGGGGAAACGGGGGGGTCACGGGGGGCACAGAGCCCCCCCCCCCCCCCCCCCCCCATGAGACACAGCCCAGGGCATGGGGGGCAACGGGGGGGGCAGGGGGGCACAGAGCCCCCCCCCCATGAGACACAGCCCAGGGCATGGGGGGGCAACGGGGGGGTCACGGGGGGCACAGAGCCCCCCCCCCATGAGACACAGCCCAGGGCATGGGGGGGCAACGGGGGGGTCACGGGGGGCACAGAGCCCCCCCCCCATGAGACACAGCCCAGGGCATGGGGGGGCAACGGGGGGGGGGCAGGGGGGGCACAGAGCCCCCCCCCCCCCCCATGAGCCACAGCCCAGGGCATGGGGGGGCAACGGGGGGATCACGGGGGGGCACAGAGCCCCCCCCCCATGAGACACAGCCCAGGGCATGGGGGGGCAACGGGGGGCACAGAGCCCCCCCCCCCATGAGCCACAGCCCAGGGCATGGGGGGCAACGGGGGGGGCACGGGGGGCACAGGGGGCACAGGGGGACACAGAGCCCCCCCCCCCGAGCCAGAGCCCAGGGTACAGGGGGGAAACGGGGGGGTCACGGGGGGCACAGAGCCCCCCCCCCCCCATGAGCCACAGCCCAGGGAATGGGGGGGCAACGGGGGGCACAGAGCCACCCCCCCAATGAGCCACAGCCCAGGGCATGGGGGGCAACGGGGGGGTCACGGGGGGCACAGAGCCCCTCCCCCATGAGCCACAGCCCAGGGAATGGGGGGCAACAGGGGGGGGCAGGGGGGCACAGAGCCCCCCCCCCATGAGCCACAGCCCAGGGCATGGGGGGGCAACGGGGGGGGGGCAGGGGGTGACACGAGGGTTCTGGGGGGTGGGTGCAACACGGGGTGACCAGAGGGGCTGGGGGTGACCCCTGGGGGGGCTGTGGTGACCCCGGGTGACCCAAGGGACCCCAGAGGGTGGGGGTGACCCCAGGGTGACCCAAGGGGGTAGGGGTGACCCCGGGGGGGGCTGTGGTGACCCCGAGATGACCTGAGGGGCTGTGGGTGACCCCAGGGTGACCCAAGGGGGTGCGGGTGACCCCGGGGGGGGCACTGGGGGGTGGGTGACCCCGGGGTGACCTGAGGGGCTGGAGGTGACCCGGGGGGGGGGGGGGGGGGGGCAGTGGGGCTGTGGGTGACCCTGGGGGGGGCTGTGGTGACCCCGGGTGACCCAAGGGACCCGAGAGGGTGGGGGTGACCCCAGGGGGTAGGGGTGACCCCGGGGGGGTGGGGGTGACCCCGGGGTAACCCGAGAGGCTGGAGGTGACACCGGGGGGGGCGGGGATGACCCCAGGGTGACCCTGGGGGGGCTGTGGTGACCCTGGGGTGATCCGAGGGGGTGGGGGTGACCCCAGGGTGACCCAAGGGGGTAGGGGTGACCCTGGGGGGGAGGGGGTGACCCCGAGATGACCCGAGGGGCTGGGGGTGACCCCGGTGGGGGCAGTGGGGGATGGGTGACCCCGGGGGGGGCAGTGGGGCTGTGGGTGACCCCCGGGTGACCTGAGGGGCTGTGGTGACCCCAGGGGGGCGGTGGTGACCATGGGGTGACCCGAGGGGCTGGGGGTGACCCCAGGGTGACCCGAGGGGGTGGGGGTGACCCTGGGGGGGCTGTGGTGACCCCAGGGTGACCCAAGGGACCCGAGGGGGTGCAGGTGACCCCAGGGTGACCCAAGGGGGTAGGGGTGACCCCAGGTGACCCGAGGGCGCTGCGGGTGACCCTGAGATGACCTGAGGGGCTGGGGGTGACCCTGGGGGGGTGGGGGTGACCCCGGGGTGACTCGAGGGGCTGTGGGTGACCCCGGGGTGACCTGAGGGGCTGGGGGTGACCCTGGGGGGGTGGGGGTGACCCCGGGGTGACTCGAGGGGCTGTGGGTGACCCCGGGGTGACCCGAGGGGGTGGGGGTGACCCTGGGGGGGCTGTGGTGACCCCAGGGTGACCCAAGGGACCCGAGGGGGTGGGGGTGACCCCAGG
>JAUMJJ010001322.1:0-17994 GCA_033556795.1 Tapera naevia | reverse complement strand
GGTTTTTTTCCCCATTACTGGGTTCATTTTCCCCAAAATCATTTTTTAGCCCCCAAAACTGTGTCCATTTTCCCCAAAATATGTTTTTTTCCACCAAAAATGGGTTCACTTCCCTACAAATTTGGTTTTCCCTACCAAACTGGTTCCATTTTCCCCCAAATTAGAGTTTTTTACCCAATTACTACGTTCATTTCCCCCAAAATCATTTTTCCCCCCAAAAGGGGTTCATTTTCCGCATAAGCAGATTTTTTCCTCCAAAACTAGGTTCATTTTCCACAAAATCCTTTCCCCCCCCCCCCCAAAACTGGGTACATTTTCACACAAATCAGGTTGTCCCCTCCAAACTGATTTCATTTTCCTCAAAATCTTCTATTTCCACTCCGCACTTGGTTCATTTTCCCCAAAATCAGGATTTTTCCCCATTACTGCGTTCATTTTCCCCAAAATATATTTTTTTCCACAAAACTGGGTTTATTTCCCTACAAATTGGGTTTTCCCCACCAGACTGGGTTCATTTTTCTCCAAAATCCGGGGTTTTTACACAATTACTGGCTTTATTTCCACAAAATATTTTTCCCCCCCCAAACTGGGTTCATTTTCCCCATAATCAGCTTCTCTCCTCCCAAACTGGTTCATTTTCCCCAAAATAATTTTTTCCCCAAAAAAACTGTGTTCATTTTCCTCAAATATGTTTTTTCCACCAAAAATGGGTTTATTTCCCTACATATCGGGTTTTCCCCACCAAATTGTGTTCCTTTTTCCCAACATATCGATTTTTGAACCAGTTACTGGCTTTATTTCCCCAAAATCTTTTTTTTTCCTTCAAAACTGGGTTCATTTTCACCAAAATGTTTTTTTCCCCCAAAACTGTGTCCATTTTCCCCAAAATATGTTTTTTTCCACCAAAAATGGGTTCACTTCCCTACAAATTTGGTTTTCCCTACCAAACTGGTTCCATTTTCCCCCAAATTAGAGTTTTTTACCCAATTACTGCGTTCATTTCCCCCAAAATCATTTTTCCCCCAAAAAGGGGTTCATTTCCGCATAATCAGATTTTTTCCTCCAAAACTAGGTTCATTTTCCACAAAATCCTTCCCCCCCCCCCCCCCCCCCCCAAAACTGGGTACATTTTCACACAAATCAGGTTGTCCCCTCCAAACTGATTTCATTTTCCTCAAAATCTTCTATTTCCACTCCGCACTTGGTTCATTTTCCCCAAAATCAGGATTTTTCCCCATTACTGCGTTCATTTTCCCCAAAATATATTTTTTCCACAAAACTGGGTTTATTTCCCTACAAATTGGGTTTTCCCCACCAGACTGGGTTCATTTTTCTCCAAAATCCGGGGTTTTTACCCAATTACTGGCTTTATTTCCACAAAATATTCCCCCCCCCCCCCAAACTGGGTTCATTTTCCCCATAATCAGCTTCTATCCTCCCAAACTGGGTTCATTTTCCCCAAAATCCTTTTTTTCTTCAAAACACTGGGTGCATTTTCACACAAATCAAGTTTTCCCCTCCAAACAGTGTTCATTTTCCCCAAAATCAGGTTTTTTCCCCATTACTGGGTTCATTTCCCCAAAATCGGGTTTTTTCCCCAAAACTGGGTTCATTTTCCCCAAAAACGTTTTTTCCCTCCCAAACTGGGTTGATTTTCCCCAAAGTTGTTTTTTTTCGAGCAAAACTCGGTTCATTTCCCTACAAGTTTGTTCCCCCCCCCCCCCCCAAACTCTGTTCATTTTCAAAAAAAATCGGGTTTTTACCCGATTACTGGGTTCATTTTCCCCAAAATAATTTTTTTCCCCCAAACTGGGTTCATTTTCCTTAAAAATGGATTTTCCCCCCAAAACTGGGTTCATTTTCCGCATAATCAGCATTTTTTTCCCTCCAAAACTAGGTTCATTTTCCAGAAAATCCCTATTAACCCCCAAAACTGGGTACATTTTCACACAAATCAGGTTGTCCCCTCCAAACTGATTTCATTTTCCTCAAAATCTTCTATTTCCACTCCGCACTTGGTTCATTTTCCCCAAAATCAGGATTTTCCCCATTACTGCGTTCATTTTCCCCAAAATATATTTTTTTCCACAAAACTGGGTTATTTCCCTACAAATTGGGTTTTCCCCACCAGACTGGATTCATTTTTCTCCAAAATCCGGGGTTTTTACCCAATTACTGGCTTTATTTCCACAAAATATTTTTCCCCCCCAAACTGGGTTAATTTCCCCCATAATCAGCTTCCCTCCTCCCAAACTGGGTTCATTTTCCCCAAAATAATTT
This sequence comes from Tapera naevia, assembly GCA_033556795.1. Lineage (NCBI taxonomy): Eukaryota > Metazoa > Chordata > Aves > Cuculiformes > Neomorphidae > Tapera > Tapera naevia. The sequence continues at coordinate 15,714 of JAUMJJ010001322.1, read as the reverse complement.
TTTCCCAAAAAAACTGGGTTCATTTTCCTCAAATATGTTTTTTCCACCAAAAATGGGTTTATTTCCCTACATATCGGGTTTTCCCCACCAAATTGTGTTCATTTTCCCCAACATATGGATTTTTGAACCAGTTACTGGCTTTATTTCCCAAAATCTTTTTTTTTCCTTCAAAACTGGGTTCATTTTCACCAAAAATGTTTTTTCCCCCAAAACTGGTTTCATTTTCCCCATAATCAGCTTCTTTCCTCCCAAACTGTGTTCATTTTCCCCAGAATCCGGGTTTTCCAATTACTGGGTTCATTTCCCGAAAATTATTTTTTTTCCCCCATAATTGGGGTAATTTGCCCCAAAATCGGATTTTTCCTCCCTAACTGGGTTCATTTTCCCCAAAGTCAGTTTTTTTCCACCAAAACTCAGTTCATTTCCCGAATTTTGTGGAAAATGAACCCAGTTTCAGAGGGAAAAACTGATTATGCAGAAAATGAACCAGTTTTTGGGGAAAACAATTATTTTGAGAAAACGAACCCAGTAATTGGGTAAAAAAACCGAATTTTGGGGAAAATGAACAAAGTTTGGGGGGGAAAAACCAACTTCTAGGGAAATGAACCGAGTTTTGGTGGAAAAAAACCCGAAATTAGGGAAAATGGACCCAGTTTTGGGGGAAAAATCTGTTTTTGGGGAAAATGAACCAAGTGTGGAGTGGAAATAGAAGATTTTGGGGAAAATGAATACTGTTTTGAGGGGAAAACCTGATTTGCTGTGAAAATAAACCCAGTTTTGGGGGAAATAAGGATTTTGTGGAAAATGAACCTAGTTTCGGAGGAAAAATGCTGATTATGCGGAAAATGAACCCAGTTTTGGCAGAAAAACCCGTTTTTAAGGAAAATGAACCCAGTTTTGGGGAAAAAAAATATTTTGGGAAAATGAACCCAGTAATTGGGTTAAAAAAATTCGAATTTTGGGGAAAATGAACAAAGTTTTGGGCGGAGGAAACCAACTTGAAGGGAAATGAACCGAGTTTGGGAGGAAAGAAGCTGATTATGGTGAAAATTACCCAGTTTGGGGGGGAAAAACCTGATTTGTATGAAAATGCATCCAGTTTGGGGGGGGGGAAGTGATTTTGGGGAAAATTAACCCAGTAATTTTGTAAAATTTTGTAAAAAACCCTAATTTGGGGGAAAATGAACACAGTTTGGGGGGAAAACCCAACTTGTAGGTAAATGGTCTCTGTTTTGGTGGAAAAAAATCGATTTTGGGGAAAATGAAGAGTGCTTTGGGAAAAAATTATTTTGGGGAAATGAACCCAGTAATTGGGAAATAAACCCGGATTTGGGGAAAATGAAATCAGTTTGGAGGGGAAAATCTCATTTGTGTGAAAATGCAGCCAGTTTTTTTTGGGGGGGGGGAGGGGGGGAAACGATTTCGGGAAAATGAACTCAGTTTTGGTGGAAAAAAAAGATTTTGGGGAAATGAATCCAGTAATGGGGAAAAAAATGATTTTGGGAAAATAAACCCAGTGTGGAGTGGAAATAGAAGATTTTTGGAAAATGTAATCAGTTTGGAGGGGAAAACCTGATTTGTGTGAAAATGCACCCAGTTTTTGTGGGAAAAAAAGGATTTTGGGGAAAATGAACCCAATTTGGGAGGAAAAAAAACCGATTTTGGGGAAAATGAATCCAGTCGGGGGGAGAAAAAACCCTCATTTTCCACAAAATATGTTTTATTCCAGCAAAACTGGGTTCATTTCCCTACAATTTCATTTTCCACAGAATCTGTTTCTTTCCAACTTAACTGTGTTCCTTTCCCTACAAAATGGGTTCCCCCCCCCCCAAACTCTGTTCATTTTCCAAATAATCGGTTTTTTTCCCCATTACTGGTTAATTTTCCCCATAACTGGGTTTATTATATTCAAAAACGGCTTTTTCCCCACAAACTGGCTTCATTTTCCCCATAATCAGTTTTTTTTCTCCCAAACTGGGTTAATTCCTCCCAAAATCTGAAATGACTGTTCGTCAGGAGGCAAGAAGAAGACCGCCGGATGTCTTTAGAACCGCGCGCAGAGGCAGCTTTCCGACCGGCTTCAGTTTAGAGAGCTAGCCGGTAAGAGAAGGCACTGTCTCCCGAACAACGTAATGTTTGCAGCTGAAGCCTACTGTGAAAGCCGGGGCTACACTGTGAAGGCTGCTCAAGAAAGCAAAAGCAGCTCGACTGTTTGCCTGTATTCGTCAGCCTTCGAGAGAGGAATAGCCTGCCGCTAAAATGCTTTCTCTTCTAGCAGCGATTCATGGAAGAACATTCTGTTATTCTTTAAAATCAAGGGGTTAGTTTCTGCTCTCCTTTGGAGAAACACAAAACCGTGCCGTTCAGAGAATGTGCTGTGGATTCCCTGCCTGCTGTTTCAGTAGAAAGAGTTTGCAGAGGCTGATGAGACTACACTGGAAAACAGGGATCCCTCGTCCTTGAAGCACGAGCAGATCATCTGATAATATTGCCTTTAATTACATTGTTAGAAGATGAAAAGTCATGCTAAAACAATTTTCATAAATAGCAAGTTTCTAAGAGAGAAAGATTTTAGACTCATCTGCATGAGCTGTGATGTGATGCTAGATATCTGAAATGTCTGCTCCTCAGAGCGGCAAGGAGCAGTCTGTGAAACCGCGGCCAGAGACAGCTTTCTGAGCGGTTTCAGTTTAGAGAGCCAGCCGGCAAGAGAAGGCGCTGTCTCCGGACCAACGTAATGTTTGCAGCCGGAATGTGGTGTGAAAGCCGGGAAACACTGTGAAGGCTGCTCAAGAAAGCAGGAGCAGATCCTCACTTTGCCTGTATTTGTAAGCCTTCGAGAGAGGAATACCCTGCCGTAAAAAGCTTTCTCTTCTGGCAGCTATTCATGGAAGGAAATTCCAGGATTCTTTAAATTCAAAGGGTTAGTTTCTGCACTCCCTTGGAGAAAAACAAAACCTTGCAGTTCAGAGAATGTGTGTGAATTCGCTGCCGGCTGTTGTAACAAGTTTCAGCAGAAACAGTTTGCAGAGGCTGAAGGGAATGGACAGGAAAAATGGATCTCTCGTCCTTGAACACGAACAGATCATCCGATTATTTGTCTTTTAAATACATTGTTAGGAGATTAGATGTCATGCTAAAACATTTCCAAAATAGAAAATTCGGGGGTGGGTAGGAGGCAAGATTTTAGACTGCTGTGGACGCGCTTTAATATGCTGCTAGAAATCGGAAAAGACTGTTCGTCAGGGAGGCAAGCAGCAGACCGCCGGGATGTCTGTAGAACCGCGGCGAGAGGCAGCTTTCCGACCGGCTTCAGTTTAGAGAGCTAGCCGGTAAGAGAAGGCACTGTCTCCCGAACAACGTAATGTTTGCAGCTGAAGCCTACTGTGAAAGCCGGGGCTACACTGTGAAGGCTGCGCAGAAAGCAAAAGCAGCTCGACTGTTTGCCTGTATTCGTCAGCCTTCGAGAGAGGAATAGCCTGCGCTAAAATGCTTTCTCTTCTAGCAGTGATTCATGGAAGAACATTCTGTGATTCTTTAAAATCAAGGGGTTAGTTTCTGCTCTCCTTTGGAGAAACACAAAACCGTGCCGTTCAGAGAATGTGCTGTGGATTCCCTGCCTGCTGTTTCAGTAGAAAGAGTTTGCAGAGGCTGATGAGACTACACTGAAAACAGGGATCCCTCGTCCTTGAAGCACGAGCAGATCATCTGATAATATTCCCTTTAATTACATTGTTAGAAGATGAAAAGTCATGCTAAAACAATTTTCATAAATAGCAAGTTTCTAAGAGAGAAAGATTTTAGACTCATCTGCATGCGCTGTGATGTGATGCTAGATATCTGAAATGACTGCTCCTCAGAGCGGCAAGGAGCAGACAGCCGAGATGTCTGTGAAACCGCGGCCAGAGACAGCTTTCTGAGCGGTTTCAGTTTAGAGAGCCAGCCGGCAAGAGAAGGCGCTGTCTCCGGACCAACGTAATGTTTGCAGCCGGAATGTGGTGTGAAAGCCGGGGAAACACTGTGAAGGCTGCTCAAGAAAGCAGGTGCAGATCCTCTCTTTGCCTGTATTTGTTAGCCTTCGAGAGAGGAATACCCTGCCGGTAAAAAGCTTTCTCTTTGGCAGCTATTCATGGAAGGAAATTCCAGGATTCTTTAAAATCAAGGGGTTAGTTTTTGAGATAAATGAACCCATTTTTGAAGGGGGGTAAAAGGATTTTTGAGAAAGTGAACACAGTAATTGCGAATAAACCCTGATTATGGGGAAAATGAACCCAGTGTGGAGTGGAAATAGAAGCTTCTGTGGAAAATGAACCGTTTTAGGAGGGGAAAACCTGATTTGTGTGAATATGCACCCATTTTTGGGCGAAAAATAGGATTTTGGTGAAAATGAACCCGGTTTGGGAGGAAAAAATCTGATTTTGGGGGAAATGAATCCAGTTTTGGGAGGGAAATAATGATTTTGGTGAAATTTTTGGTGTAATTTTTGGTGAATTTTTGATTTTTTTCCCCCAAAATCTTCTATTTCCTCTGAAACACTGGGTTCATTTTCCCCAAAATCAGGTTTTTTCCCCCATTACTGGGTTCATTTTCCCCAAAATAATTTTTTTCCCAAAACTGATTTCATTTTCCCCAAAATAATTTTTTCCCCAAAACTGGGTTCATTTTCCCATAATCGGGTTTTTTTCCTCCCAAACTGGGTTCATTTTCCCCAAAATTCGGGTTTTTTACCCAATTACTGGGTTCATTTTCCCAAAAATAAATTTTTTTTCCCAAAATTGGGTTCATTTTCCTTAAAAACGGGTTTTTTACCCAAAACTGGGTTCATTTTCTGCATAAATAGCTTTTATCCTCCGAAACTATATTCATTTTCCACAAAATCCTTATTTCCCCCCAAAACTGGATGCTTTTTCTCCAAAATCAGGTGTTCCCCTCCAAACTGATTTCATTTTCCCCAAAATCTTCTATTTCCACTCCACACTGGGTTCATTTTCCCCAAAATCAGGATTTTTTCTCCATTACTGGGTTCATTTTCCCCAAAATCATTTTTTCCCCCAAAACTGGGTTCATTTTCCCCAAATCCGGGGTTTTCCCCAAAACTGGGTTCATTTTCCCCAAAATAATTTTTTTTTCCCCATTACTGGGTTCATTTTCCCCAAAATAATTTTTTTCCCAAAACTGATTTCATTTTCCCCAAAATAATTTTTTCCCCAAAACTGGGTTCATTTTTCCCATAATCGGGTTTTTTTTCCTCCCAAACGGGGTTCATTTTCCCCAAAATTCGGTTTTTTTACCCAATTACTGGGTTCATTTTCCCAAAAATAAATTTTTTTCCCCAAAAGTGGGTTCATTTTCCTTAAAAACAGGTTTTTTACCCAAAACTGGGTTCATTTTCTGCATAAATAGTTTTTATCCTCCGAAACTATATTCATTTTCCACAAAATCCTTATTTCCCCCCAAAACTGGATGCTTTTTCTCCAAAATCAGGTGTTCCCCTCCAAACAGTGTTCATTTTCTCCAAAATCTTCTATTTCCACTCCACACTGGGTTCATTTTACCCAAAATCCTTTTTCTCCCCCAAAAACTGGGTACATTTTCACACAAATCAGGTTTTCCCCTCCAAACTGATTTCATTTTCCCCAAAATCTTCAATTTCCACTCCACACTGGGTTCATTTTCCCCAAAATCAGGATTTTTTCTCCATTACTGGGTTCATTTTCCCCAAAATCATTTTTTCCCCCAAAACTGTGTTCATTTTCCCCAAAATATGTTTTTTTTTTCCACCAAAACTGGGTTTATTTCCCTAAATATTGGGTTTTCCCCCACCAAATTGTGTTCATTTTCTCCAAAACCTGGTTGTTTTGGAGAAGCCCCAATTACTGGCTTTATTTCCCAAAAAAATTTTTTTTCCCTCTAAACTGGGTTCATTTTAATCAAAAACGGGTTATCCCCTCCAAACTGGGTTAATTTTCCCCATAATCAGCTTCTTTCTTCCTAAACTGAGTTCATTTTCCCCAAAATCCTTTTTTTCCACAAAACACTGGGTGCATTTTCACACAAATCTAGTTTTCCCCTCCAGTGTTCATTTTCCCCAAAACCAGTTTTTTTTCCCCTCCAGTGTTCATTTTCCCCAAAATCGGATTTTTTCCTCCCAAACTGGGTTGATTTTCCCCAAAGTCGGTTTTTTTACAGCAAAAGTCGGTTCATTTCTCTACAAGTCTTCCCCCCCCCCCCAACTCTGCTGATTTTCCCCAAAATTCGGGTTTTTTTACCCAATTACTGCGTTCATTTTCCCCAAAATAATTTTTTCCCCAAAAACTGGGTTCATTTTCCTTAAAAACGTTTTTTTCCCCCAAAACTGTGTTCATTTTCCGTATAATCAGAATTTTTCCTCCGAAACTAGGTTCATTTTCCGCAAAATCCCTATTAACCCCCAAAACTGGGTACATTTTCACACAAATCAGGTTGTCCCGTCCAAACTGATTTCATTTTCCTCAAAACCTTCTATTTCCACTCCGCACTTGGTTCATTTTCCCCAAAATCAGGATTTTTCCACATTACTGGGTTCATTTTCTCCAAAATCAGGGGTTTTTCTCACAAAGTGGGTTAATTTTTCCAAAAATCATTTTTTTTACCCCAAAACTGGGTTCATTTTCCCCAAAATATGTTTTTTCCACCAAAACTGGGTTCATTTCCCTACATATTAGGTTTTCCCCAACAAACTGTGTTCCTTTTCCCCAAAATCCGGGTTTTTTACCCGATCACTGGGTTCATTTTCCCCAAAATCATTTTTTTCCCCAAAACTGGGTTCATTTTCCTTGAAAACAGGTTTTTCCGCAAAACTGGGTTCATTTTCCACATAATCAGCTTTTTTCCTCCGAAAATAGGTTCATTTTACATAAAATCCTTATTTCCCCCCAAAACTCAGTTCATTTTCACAAAAATCAGGTTTTCCCCTCCTATCTGATTTCATTTTCCCCAAAATCTTCTATTTCCATTCCACACTGGGTTCATTTTCCCCAAAATCATTTTTTTCCCCATTACTGGGTTCATTTTCCCCAAAATCATTTTTTCCCCCAAAACTGTGTCCATTTTCCCCAAAATATGTTTTTTTTCCACCAAAAATGGGTTCACTTCCCTACAAATTTGGTTTTCCCTACCAAACTGGTTCCATTTTCCCCCAAATTAGAGTTTTTTACCCAATTACTGCGTTCATTTCCCCCAAAATCATTTTTTCCCCCCAAAAGGGGTTCATTTTCCGCATAATCAGATTTTTTCCTCCAAAACTAGGTTCATTTTCCACAAAATCCTTCCCCCCCCCCCCCCCCCCAAAACTGGGTACATTTTCACACAAATCAGGTTGTCCCCTCCAAACTGATTTCATTTTCCTCAAAATCTTCTATTTCCACTCCGCACTTGGTTCATTTTCCCCAAAATCAGGATTTTTCCCCATTACTGCGTTCATTTTCCCCAAAATATATTTTTTCCACAAAACTGGGTTTATTTCCCTACAAATTGGGTTTTCCCCACCAGACTGGGTTCATTTTTCTCCAAAATCCGGGGTTTTTACCCAATTACTGGCTTTATTTCCACAAAATATTCCCCCCCCCCCAAACTGGGTTCATTTTCCCCATAATCAGCTTCTATCCTCCCAAACTGGGTTCATTTTCCCCAAAATCCTTTTTTTCTTCAAAACACTGGGTGCATTTTCACACAAATCAAGTTTTCCCCTCCAAACAGTGTTCATTTTCCCCAAAATCAGGTTTTTTCCCCATTACTGGGTTCATTTCCCCAAAATCGGGTTTTTTCCCCCAAAACTGGGTTCATTTTCCCCAAAAACGTTTTTTTCCCTCCCAAACTGGGTTGATTTTCCCCAAAGTTGGTTTTTTTCGAGCAAAACTCGGTTCATTTCCCTACAAGTTTGTTCCCCCCCCCCCCCAAACTCTGTTCATTTTCAAAAAAAATCGGGTTTTTTACCCGATTACTGGGTTCATTTTCCCCAAAATAATTTTTTTCCCCCAAACTGGGTTCATTTTCCTTAAAAATGGATTTTCCCCCCAAAACTGGGTTCATTTTCCGCATAATCAGCATTTTTTTCCCTCCAAAACTAGGTTCATTTTCCAGAAAATCCCTATTAACCCCCAAAACTGGGTACATTTTCACACAAATCAGGTTGTCCCCTCCAAACTGATTTCATTTTCCTCAAAATCTTCTATTTCCACTCCGCACTTGGTTCATTTTCCCCAAAATCAGGATTTTTCCCCATTACTGCGTTCATTTTCCCCAAAATATATTTTTTTCCACAAAACTGGGTTTATTTCCCTACAAATTGGGTTTTCCCCACCAGACTGGATTCATTTTTCTCCAAAATCCGGGGTTTTTACCCAATTACTGGCTTTATTTCCACAAAATATTTTTCCCCCCCAAACTGGGTTAATTTCCCCCATAATCAGCTTCCCTCCTCCCAAACTGGGTTCATTTTCCCCAAAATAATTTTTTCCCCAAAAAAACTGGGTTCATTTTCCTCAAAATATGTTTTTTCCACCAAAAATGGGTTTATTTCCCTACATATCGGGTTTTCCCCACCAAATTGTGTTCATTTTCCCCAACATATGGATTTTTGAACCAGTTACTGGCTTTATTTCCCCAAAATCTTTTTTTTTCCTTCAAAACTGGGTTCATTTTCACCAAAAATGTTTTTTTCCCCCAAAACTGGTTTCATTTTCCCCATAATCAGCTTCTTTCCTCCCAAACTGTGTTCATTTTCCCCAGAATCCGGGTTTTCCAATTACTGGGTTAATTTCCCGAAAATTATTTTTTTTCCCCCATAATTGGGGTAATTTGCCCCAAAATCGGATTTTTTCCTCCCTAACTGGGTTCATTTTCCCCAAAGTCAGTTTTTTTTCCACCAAAACTCAGTTCATTTCCCGAATTTTGTGGAAAATGAACCCAGTTTCAGAGGGAAAAACTGATTATGCAGAAAATGAACCCAGTTTTGGGGAAAACAATTATTTTGGAGAAAACGAACCCAGTAATTGGGTAAAAAAAACCGAATTTTGGGGAAAATGAACAAAGTTTGGGGGGGAAAAACCAACTTCTAGGGAAATGAACCGAGTTTTGGTGGAAAAAAACCCGAAATTAGGGAAAATGGACCCAGTTTTGGGGGAAAAATCTGTTTTTGGGGAAAATGAACCAAGTGTGGAGTGGAAATAGAAGATTTTGGGGAAAATGAATACTGTTTTGAGGGGAAAACCTGATTTGTGTGAAAATAAACCCAGTTTTGGGGGAAATAAGGATTTTGTGGAAAATGAACCTAGTTTCGGAGGAAAAATGCTGATTATGCGGAAAATGAACCCAGTTTTGGCAGAAAAACCCGTTTTTAAGGAAAATGAACCCAGTTTTGGGGAAAAAAAATATTTTGGGAAAATGAACCCAGTAATTGGGTTAAAAAATTCGAATTTTGGGGAAAATGAACAAAGTTTTGGGCGGAGGAAACCAACTTGAAGGGAAATGAACCGAGTTTGGGAGGAAAGAAGCTGATTATGGTGAAAATTAACCCAGTTTGGGGGGGGAAAAACCTGATTTGTATGAAAATGCATCCAGTTTGGGGGGGGGGGGGGGGGGGCGAAGTGATTTTGGGGAAAATTAACCCAGTAATTTTGTAAAATTTTGTAAAAAACCCTAATTTGGGGGAAAATGAACACAGTTTGGGGGGGAAAACCCAACTTGTAGGTAAATGGTCTCTGTTTTGGTGGAAAAAAATCGATTTTGGGGAAAATGAAGAGTACTTTGGGGAAAAAATTATTTTGGGGAAATGAACCCAGTAATTGGGAAATAAACCCGGATTTGGGGGAAAATGAAATCAGTTTGGAGGGGAAAATCTCATTTGTGTGAAAATGCAGCAGTTTTTTTTGGGGGGGGGGGAGGGGGGGAAACGATTTCGGGAAAATGAACTCAGTTTTGGTGGAAAAAAAAGATTTTGGGGAAATGAATCCAGTAATGGGGAAAAAATGATTTTGGGGAAAATAAACCCAGTGTGGAGTGGAAATAGAAGATTTTTGGAAAATGTAATCAGTTTGGAGGGGAAAACCTGATTTGTGTGAAAATGCACCCAGTTTTTGTGGGAAAAAAAAGGATTTTGGGGAAAATGAACCCAATTTGGGAGGAAAAAAAACCGATTTTGGGAAAATGAATCCAGTCGGGGGGAGAAAAAAACCCTCATTTTCCACAAAATATGTTTTATTCCAGCAAAACTGGGTTCATTTCCCTACAATTTCATTTTCCACCCACAGAATCTGTTTCTTTCCAACTTAACTGTGTTCCTTTCCCTACAAAATGGGTTCCCCCCCCCCCAAAACTCTGTTCATTTTCCAAATAATCGGTTTTTTTCCCCATTACTGGTTAATTTTCCCCATAACTGGGTTTATTATATTCAAAAACGGCTTTTTCCCCACAAACTGGCTTCATTTTCCCCATAATCAGTTTTTTTTTCTCCCAAACTGGGTTAATTCCTCCCCAAAATCTGAAATGACTGTTCGTCAGGGAGGCAAGAAGAAGACCGCCGGGATGTCTTTAGAACCGCGCGCAGAGGCAGCTTTCCGACCGGCTTCAGTTTAGAGAGCTAGCCGGTAAGAGAAGGCACTGTCTCCCGAACAACGTAATGTTTGCAGCTGAAGCCTACTGTGAAAGCCGGGGCTTACACTGTGAAGGCTGCTCAAGAAAGCAAAAGCAGCTCGACTGTTTGCCTGTATTCGTCAGCCTTCGAGAGAGGAATAGCCTGCCGCTAAAATGCTTTCTCTTCTAGCAGCGATTCATGGAAGAACATTCTGTTATTCTTTAAAATCAAGGGGTTAGTTTCTGCTCTCCTTTGGAGAAACACAAAACCGTGCCGTTCAGAGAATGTGCTGTGGATTCCCTGCCTGCTGTTTCAGTAGAAAGAGTTTGCAGAGGCTGATGAGACTACACTGGAAAACAGGGATCCCTCGTCCTTGAAGCACGAGCAGATCATCTGATAATATTGCCTTTAATTACATTGTTAGAAGATGAAAAGTCATGCTAAAACAATTTTCATAAATAGCAAGTTTCTAAGAGAGAAAGATTTTAGACTCATCTGCATGAGCTGTGATGTGATGCTAGATATCTGAAATGTCTGCTCCTCAGAGCGGCAAGGAGCAGTCTGTGAAACCGCGGCCAGAGACAGCTTTCTGAGCGGTTTCAGTTTAGAGAGCCAGCCGGCAAGAGAAGGCGCTGTCTCCGGACCAACGTAATGTTTGCAGCCGGAATGTGGTGTGAAAGCCGGGGAAAACACTGTGAAGGGCTGCTCAAGAAAGCAGGAGCAGATCCTCACTTTGCCTGTATTTGTAAGCCTTCGAGAGAGGAATACCCTGCCGGTAAAAAGCTTTCTCTTCTGGCAGCTATTCATGGAAGGAAATTCCAGGATTCTTTAAAATCAAAGGGTTAGTTTCTGCACTCCCTTGGAGGAAAAACAAAACCTTGCAGTTCAGAGAATGTGTGTGAATTCGCTGCCGGCTGTTGTAACAAGTTTCAGCAGAAACAGTTTTGCAGAGGCTGAAGGGAATGGACAGGAAAAATGGATCTCTCGTCCTTGAACACGAACAGATCATCCGATTATTTGTCTTTTAAATACATTGTTAGGAGATTAGATGTCATGCTAAAACATTTCCAAAATAGAAAATTCGGGGGTGGGTAGGAGGCAAGATTTTAGACTGCTGTGGACGCGCTTTAATATGCTGCTAGAAATCGGAAAAGACTGTTCGTCAGGGAGGCAAGCAGCAGACCGCCGGGATGTCTGTAGAACCGCGGCGAGAGGCAGCTTTCCGACCGGCTTCAGTTTAGAGAGCTAGCCGGTAAGAGAAGGCACTGTCTCCCGAACAACGTAATGTTTGCAGCTGAAGCCTACTGTGAAAGCCGGGGCTACACTGTGAAGGCTGCGCAAGAAAGCAAAAGCAGCTCGACTGTTTGCCTGTATTCGTCAGCCTTCGAGAGAGGAATAGCCTGCCGCTAAAAAATGCTTTCTCTTCTAGCAGTGATTCATGGAAGAACATTCTGTGATTCTTTAAAATCAAGGTGTTAGTTTCTGCTCTCCTTTGGGAGAAACACAAAACCGTGCCGTTCAGAGAATGTGCTGTGGATTCCCTGCCTGCTGTTTCAGTAGAAAGAGTTTGCAGAGGCTGATGAGACTACACTGGAAAACAGGGATCCCTCGTCCTTGAAGCACGAGCAGATCATCTGATAATATTCCCTTTAATTACATTGTTAGAAGATGAAAAGTCATGCTAAAACAATTTTCATAAATAGCAAGTTTCTAAGAGAGAAAGATTTTAGACTCATCTGCATGCGCTGTGATGTGATGCTAGATATCTGAAATGACTGCTCCCTCAGAGCGGGCAAGGAGCAGACAGCCGAGATGTCTGTGAAACCGCGGCCAGAGACAGCTTTCTGAGCGGTTTCAGTTTAGAGAGCCAGCCGGCAAGAGAAGGCGCTGTCTCCGGACCAACGTAATGTTTGCAGCCGGAATGTGGTGTGAAAGCCGGGGAAACACTGTGAAGGCTGCTCAAGAAAGCAGGTGCAGATCCTCTCTTTGCCTGTATTTGTTAGCCTTCGAGAGAGGAATACCCTGCCGGTAAAAAGCTTTCTCTTTGGCAGCTATTCATGGAAGGAAATTCCAGGATTCTTTAAAATCAAGGGGTTAGTTTTTGAGATAAATGAACCCATTTTTGAAGGGGGGTAAAAGGATTTTTGAGAAAGTGAACACAGTAATTGCGAATAAACCCTGATTATGGGGAAAATGAACCCAGTGTGGAGTGGAAATAGAAGCTTCTGTGGAAAATGAACCGTTTTAGGAGGGGAAAAACCTGATTTGTGTGAATATGCACCCAGTTTTGGGCGAAAAATAGGATTTTGGGGAAAATGAACCCGGTTTGGGAGGAAAAAATCTGATTTTGGGGGAAATGAATCCAGTTTTGGGAGGGAAATAATGATTTTGGTGAAATTTTTGGTGTAATTTTTGGTGAATTTTTGATTTTTTTCCCCCAAAATCTTCTATTTCCTCTGAAACACTGGGTTCATTTTCCCCAAAATCAGGTTTTTTCCCCCATTACTGGGTTCATTTTCCCCAAAATAATTTTTTTCCCAAAACTGATTTCATTTTCCCCAAAATAATTTTTTCCCCAAAACTGGGTTCATTTTTCCCATAATCGGGTTTTTTTCCTCCCAAACGGGGTTCATTTTCCCCAAAATTCGGTTTTTTTACCCAATTACTGGGTTCATTTTCCCAAAAATAAATTTTTTTCCCCAAAAGTGGGTTCATTTTCCTTAAAAACAGGTTTTTTACCCAAAACTGGGTTCATTTTCTGCATAAATAGTTTTTATCCTCCGAAACTATATTCATTTTCCACAAAATCCTTATTTCCACTGGATGCTTTTTCTCCAAAATCAGGTGTTCCCCTCCAAACAGTGTTCATTTTCTCCAAAATCTTCTATTTCCACTCCACACTGGGTTCATTTTACCCAAAATCCTTTTTCTCCCCCAAAAACTGGGTACATTTTCACACAAATCAGGTTTTCCCCTCCAAACTGATTTCATTTTCCCCAAAATCTTCAATTTCCACTCCACACTGGGTTCATTTTCCCCAAAATCAGGATTTTTTCTCCATTACTGGTTCATTTTCCCCAAAATGCATTTTTTCCCCCAAAACTGTGTTCATTTTCCCCAAAATATGTTTTTTTTTCCACCAAAACTGGGTTTATTTCCCTAAATATTGGGTTTTCCCCACCAAATTGTGTTCATTTTCTCCAAAACCTGGTTGTTTTGGAGAAGCCCCAATTACTGGCTTTATTTCCCAAAAAAATTTTTTTTCCCTCTAAACTGGGTTCATTTTAATCAAAAACGGGTTATCCCCTCCAAACTGGGTTAATTTTCCCCATAATCAGCTTCTTTCTTCCTAAACTGAGTTCATTTTCCCCAAAATCCTTTTTTTCCACAAAACCCTGGGTGCATTTTCACACAAATCTAGTTTTCCCCTCCAGTGTTCATTTTCCCCAAAACCAGTTTTTTTTCCCCTCCAGTGTTCATTTTCCCCCAAAATCGGATTTTTTCCTCCCAAACTGGGTTGATTTTCCCCAAAGTCGGTTTTTTTACAGCAAAAGTCGGTTCATTTCTCTACAAGTCTTCCCCCCCCCCAACTCTGCTGATTTTCCCCAAAATTCGGTTTTTTTACCCAATTACTGCGTTCATTTTCCCCAAAATAATTTTTTCCCCAAAAACTGGGTTCATTTTCCTTAAAAACGTTTTTTTCCCCCAAAACTGTGTTCATTTTCCGTATAATCAGAATTTTTCCCTCCGAAACTAGGTTCATTTTCCGCAAAATCCCTATTAACCCCAAAACTGGGTACATTTTCACACAAATCAGGTTGTCCCGTCCAAACTGATTTCATTTTCCTCAAAACCTTCTATTTCCACTCCGCACTTGGTTCATTTTCCCCCAAAATCAGGATTTTTCCACATTACTGGGTTCATTTTCTCCAAAATCAGGGGTTTTTCTCACAAAGTGGGTTAATTTTTCCAAAAATCATTTTTTTTACCCCAAAACTGGGTTCATTTTCCCCAAAATATGTTTTTTCCACCAAAACTGGGTTCATTTCCCTACATATTAGGTTTTCCCCAACAAACTGTGTTCCTTTTCCCCAAAATCCGGGTTTTTTACCGATCACTGGGTTCATTTTCCCCAAAATCATTTTTTTCCCCAAACTGGGTTCATTTTCCTTGAAAACAGGTTTTTCCGCAAAACTGGGTTCATTTTCCACATAATCAGCTTTTTTCCTCCGAAAATAGGTTCATTTTACATAAAATCCTTATTTCCCCCCAAAACTCAGTTCATTTTCACAAAAATCAGGTTTCTCCCCTCCTATCTGATTTCATTTTCCCCAAAATCTTCTATTTCCATTCCACACTGGGTTCATTTTCCCCAAAATCATTTTTTTCCCCATTACTGGGTTCATTTTCCCCAAAATCATTTTTTCCCCCAAAACTGTGTCCATTTTCCCCAAAATATGGTTTTTTCCACCAAAAATGGGTTCACTTCCCCACAAATTTGGTTTTCCCTACCAAACTGGTTCCATTTTCCCCCAAATTAGAGTTTTTTACCCAATTACTGCGTTCATTTCCCCCAAAATCATTTTTTCCCCCCCAAAAGGGGTTCATTTTCCGCATAATCAGATTTTTTCCTCCAAAACTAGGTTCATTTTCCACAAAATCCTTCCCCCCCCCCCCCCCCCCAAAACTGGGTACATTTTCACACAAATCAGGTTGTCCCCTCCAAACTGATTTCATTTTCCTCAAAATCTTCTATTTCCACTCCGCACTTGGTTCATTTTCCCCAAAATCAGGATTTTTCCCCATTACTGCGTTCATTTTCCCAAAATATATTTTTTCCACAAACTGGGTTTATTTCCCTACAAATTGGGTTTTCCCCACCAGACTGGGTTCATTTTTCTCCAAAATCCGGGGTTTTTACCCAATTACTGGCTTTATTTCCACAAAATATTCCCCCCCCCCCAAACTGGGTTCATTTTCCCCATAATCAGCTTCTATCCTCCCAAACTGGGTTCATTTTCCCCAAAATCCTTTTTTTCTTCAAAACACTGGGTGCATTTTCACACAAATCAAGTTTTCCCCTCCAAACAGTGTTCAATTTT
>JAUMJJ010001321.1:0-30280 GCA_033556795.1 Tapera naevia | reverse complement strand
CCTTGATTTTAAAGAATCCTGGAATTTCCTTCCATGAATAGCTGCCAGAAGAGAAAGCTTTTTACCGGCAGGGTATTCCTCTCTCGAAGGCTTACAAATACAGGCAAAGAGAGGATCTGCACCTGCTTTCTTGAGCAGCCTTCACAGTGTTTCCCCGGCTTTCACACCACATTCCGGCTGCAAACATTACGTTGGTCCGGAGACAGCGCCTTCTCTTGCCGGCTGGCTCTCTAAACTGAAACCGCTCAGAAAGCTGTCTCTGGCCGCGGTTTCACAGACATCTCGGCTGTCTGCTCCTTGCCGCTCTGAGGAGCAGTCATTTCAGATATCTAGCATCACATCACAGCGCATGCAGATGAGTCTAAAATCTTTCTTAGAAACTTGCTATTTATGAAAATTGTTTTAGCATGACTTTTCATCTTCTAACAATGTAATTAAAGGGAATATTATCAGATGATCTGCTCGTGCTTCAAGGACGAGGGATCCCTGTTTTCCAGTGTAGTCTCATCAGCCTCTGCAAACTCTTTCTACTGAAACAGCAGGCAGGGAATCCACAGCACATTCTCTGAACGGCACGGTTTTGTGTTTCTCCAAAGGAGAGCAGAAACTAACCCCTTGATTTTAAAGAATCACAGAATGTTCTTCCATGAATCGCTGCTAGAAGAGAAAGCATTTTAGCGGCAGGCTATTCCTCTCTCGAAGGCTGACAAATACAGGCAAACAGTCGAGCTGCTTTTGCTTTCTTGCGCAGCCTTCACAGTGTAGCCCCGGCTTTCACAGTAGGCTTCAGCTGCAAACATTACGTTGTTCGGGAGACAGTGCCTTCTCTTACCGGCTAGCTCTCTAAACTGAAGCCGGTCGGAAAGCTGCCTCTCGCCGCGGTTCTACAGACATCCCGGCGGTCTGCTGCTTGCCTCCCTGACGAACAGTCTTTTCCGATTTCTAGCAGCATATTAAAGCGCGTCCACAGCAGTCTAAAATCTTGCCTCCTACCCACCCCCGAATTTTCTATTTTGGAAATGTTTTAGCATGACATCTAATCTCCTAACAATGTATTTAAAAGACAAATAATCGGATGATCTGTTCGTGTTCAAGGACGAGAGATGCCTTTTTTCCTGTCCATTCCCTTCAGCCTCTGCAAACTGTTTCTGCTGAAACTTGTTACAACAGCCGGCAGCGAATTCACACACATTCTCTGAACTGCACGGTTTTGTTTTTCCTCCAAGGGAGTGCAGAAACTAACCCTTTGAATTTAAAGAATCCTGGAATTTCCTTCCATGAATAGCTGCCAGAAGAGAAAGCTTTTTACCGGCAGGGTATTCCTCTCTCGAAGGCTTACAAATACAGGCAAAGAGAGGATCTGCTCCTGCTTTCTTGAGCAGCCTTCACAGTGTTTCCCCGGCTTTCACACCACATTCCGGCTGCAAACATTACGTTGGTCCGGAGACAGCGCCTTCTCTTACCGGCTAGCTCTCTAAACTGAAGCCGGTCGGAAAGCTGCCTCTGCCCGCGTTTCTAAAGACATCCCGGCGGTCTTCTTCTTGCCTCCCTGACGAACAGTCATTTCAGATTTTGGGAGGAATTAACACAGTTTGGGAGAAAAAAAACTGATTATGGGGAAAATGAAGCCAGTTTGTGGGGAAAAAGCCGTTTTTGAATATAATAAACCCAGTTATGGGGAAAATGAACCAGTAATGGGGAAAAAACCGATTATGGGGAAAATGAACAGACTTTGGGAAGGAAAAACCCATTTTGTAGGGAAAGGAACACAGTTAAGGTGGAAAGAAACAGATTCTGTGGAAAATGAAATTGTAGGGAAATGAACCCAGTTTTGCTGGAATAAAACATATTTTGTGGAAAATGAGGGTTTTTTTCTCCCCCCGACTGGATTCATTTTCCCCAAAATCGGGTTTTTTTTCCTCCCAAATTGGGTTCATTTTCCCCAAAATCCTTTTTTTCCCACAAAAACTGGGTGCATTTTCACACAAATCAGGTTTTCCCCTCCAAACTGATTACATTTTCCAAAAATCTTCTATTTCCACTCCACACTGGGTTTATTTTCCCCAAAATCATTTTTTTCCCCATTACTGGATTCATTTCCCCAAAATCGTTTTTTTTCCACCAAAACTGAGTTCATTTTCCCGAAATCGTTTCCCCCCTCCCCCCCCCCCCAAAAAAAAACTGGCTGCATTTTCACACAAATGAGATTTTCCCCTCCAAACTGATTTCATTTTCCCCCAAATCCGGGTTTATTTCCCAATTACTGGGTTCATTTCCCCAAAATAATTTTTTCCCAAAGCACTGTTCATTTTCCCCAAAATCGATTTTTTTCCACCAAAACAGAGACCATTTACCTACAAGTTGGGTTTTCCCCCCAAACTGTGTTCATTTTCCCCCAAATTAGGGTTTTTTACAAAATTTTACAAAATTACTGGGTTAATTTTCCCCAAAATCACTTCGCCCCCCCCCCCCCCCCCCCCCCAACTGGATGCATTTTCATACAAATCAGGATTTTCCCCCCCAAACTGGGTTAATTTTCACCATAATCAGCTTCTTTCCTCCCAAACTCGGTTCATTTCCCTACAAGTTGGTTTCCTCCGCCCAAAACTTTGTTCATTTTCCCCAAAATTCGAATTTTTTAACCCAATTACTGGGTTCATTTTCCCAAAATATTTCTTTTCCCAAACTGGGTTCATTTTCCTTAAAAACGGGTTTTTCTGCCAAACTGGGTTAATTTTCCGCATAATTCTTATTTCCCCCAAAACTGGGTTTATTTTCACACAAATCAGGTTTTCCCCTCAAAACAGTATTCATTTTCCCCAAAATCTTCTATTTCCACTCCACACTTGGTTCATTTTCCCCAAAAACAGATTTTTCCCCCAAAACTGGGTCCATTTTCCCTAAATTCGGGTTTTTTTCCACCAAAACTCGGTTCATTTCCTAGAAGTTGGTTTTTCCCCCCAAACTTTGTTCATTTTCCCCAAAATTCGGTTTTTTTACCCAATTACTGGGTTCGTTTTCTCCAAAATAATTGTTTTCCCCAAAACTGGGTTCATTTTCTGCATAATCAGTTTTTCCCTCTGAAACTGGGTTCATTTTCCACAAAATTCGGGAAATGAACTGAGTTTTGGTGGAAAAAAACTGACTTTGGGGAAAATGAACCCAGTTAGGGAGGAAAAAATCCGATTTTGGGGCAAATTACCCCAATTATGGGGGGAAAAAAAATAATTTTCGGGAAATGAACCCAGTAATTGGAAAACCCAGATTCTGGGGAAAATGAACACAGTTTGGGAGGAAAGAAGCTGATTATGGGGAAAATGAAACCAGTTTTGGGGGAAAAAAACATTTTTGGTGAAAATGAACCCAGTTTTGAAGGAAAAAAAAAGATTTTGGGTAAAATAAAGCCAGTAACTGGTTCAAAAATCCATATGTTGGGAAAATGAACACAATTTGGTGGGGAAAACCCGATATATAGGGAAATGAACCCATTTTGGTGGAAAAAACATATTTTGAGGAAAATGAACCCAGTTTTTTTGGGGAAAAAATTATTTTGGGGAAAATGAACCCAGTTTGGGAGGAGAGAAGCTGATTATGGGGGAAATGAACCCAGTTTGGGGGGGAAAAATATTTTGTGGAAATAAAGCCAGTAATTGGGTAAAACCCCCGGATTTTGGAGAAAATGAACCCAGTCTGGTGGGGAAAACCCAATTTGTAGGGAAATAAACCCAGTTTTGTGGAAAAAATATATTTTGGGGAAAATGAACGCAGTAATGGGGAAAAATCCTGATTTTGGGGAAAATGAACCAAGTGCGGAGTGGAAATAGAATATTTTGAGGAAAATGAAATCAGTTTGGAGGGCACAACCTGATTTGTGTGAAAATGTACCCAGTTTTGGGGGGGGGGGGAGGATTTTGTGGAAAATGAACCTAGTTTTGGAGGAAAAATCTGATTATGTGAAAATGAACCCCTTTTGGGGGAAAAATGATTTTGGGGGAAATGAACGCAGTAATTGGGTAAAAAACTCTAATTTGGGGAAAATGGAACCAGTTTGGTAGGGAAAACCAAATTTGTAGGGAAGTGAACCCATTTTTGGTGGAAAAAAACATATTTTGGGGAAAATGGACACAGTTTTGGGGGGAAAAATTGATTTTGGGGAAAATGAACCCAGTAATGGGAAAAAAATGATTTTGGGGAAAATGAACCCAGTGTGGAATGGAAATAGAAGATTTTGGGGAAATGAAATCAGATAGGAGGGAAAATCTGATTTTTGTGAAAATGAACTGAGTTTTGGGGGGAAATAAGGATTTTATGTAAAATGAACCTATTTTCGGAGGAAAAAAGCTGATTATGTGGTAAATGAACCCAGTTTTGCGGAAAAACCTGTTTCAAGGAAAATGAACCCAGTTTTGGGGGAAAAAAATGATTTTGGGGAAAATGAACCCAGTGATCGGGTAAAAAACCCGGATTTTGGGGAAAATGAACACAGTTTGTTGGGGAAAACCTAATATGTAGGGAAATAAACCCAGTTCGGTGGAAAAAACATATTTTGGGGAAAATGAACCCAGTTTTGGGTAAAAAAAATGATTTTTGGAAAAATTAACCCACTTTGTGAGAAAAACCCCTGATTTTGGAGAAAATGAACCAGTAATGGGAAAAATCCTGATTTTGGGGAAAATGAACCCAGTGTGGAATGGAAATAGAAGATTTTGGGGAAAATGAAATCAGATAGGAGGGGAAAACCTGATTTTGTGAAAATGAACTGAGTTTTGGGGGGAAATAAGGATTTTATGTAAAATGAACCTATTTTCGGAGGAAAAAAAGCTGATTATGTGGAAAATGAACCCAGTTTTGCGGAAAAACCTGTTTTCAAGGAAAATGAACCCAGTTTTGGGGGAAAAAATGATTTTGGGAAAATGAACCCAGTGATCGGGTAAAAAACCCGGATTTGGGGGAAAATGAACACAGTTTGTTGGGGAAAACCTAATATGTAGGCAAATAAACCCAGTTTTGGTGGAAAAAACATATTTTGGGGAAAATGAACCCAGTTTTGGGGTAATAAAATGATTTTTGGAAAAATTAACCCACTTTGTGAGAAAAACCCCTGATTTTGGAGAAATGAAACCAGTAATGGGGAAAAATCCTGATTTTGGGAAAATGAAACAAGTGCGGAGTGGAAATAGAAGGTTTTGAGGTAAATGAAATCAGTTTGGACAGGACAACCTGATTTGTGTGAAAATGTACCCAGTTTTGGGGGTTAATAGGGATTTTGCGGAAAATTAACCTAGTTTCGGAGGAAAAATTCTGATTATACGGAAAATGAACACAGTTTTGGGGGAAAAAAAACGTTTTTAAGGAAAATGAACCCAGTTTGGGGGAAAAAATTATTTTGGGGAAAATGAACGCAGTAATTGGGTAAAAAACCCCGAATTTTGGGGAAAATCAGCAGAGTTGGGGGGGGGGGAAGACTTGTAGAGAAATGAACCGACTTTTGCTGTAAAAAAAAACGACTTTGGGAAAATCAACCCAGTTTGGGAGGAAAAAATACGATTTTGGGGAAAATGAACACTGGAGGGGAAAAAAACTGGTTTTGGGGAAAATGAATACTGGAGGGGAAAACTAGATTTGTGTGAAAATGCACCCACTGTTTTGTGGAAAAAAAGGATTTTGGGGAAAATGAACCCAGTTTAGGAAGAAAGAAGCTGATTATGGGGAAAATTAACCCAGTGTGGAGTGGAAATAGAAGATTTTGGGGAAAATGAACCCGGTTTTGAGGGAAAAACAAATTTTTGGGAAATAAAGCCAGTAATTGGGGCTTCTCCAAAACAACCAGGTTTTGGAGAAAATGAACACAATTTGGTGGGGAAAACCCAATATTTTGGGAAATAAACCCAGTTTTGGTGGAAAAAAAACATATTTTGGGGAAAATGAACACAGTTTTGAAGGAAAAAATGATTTTGGGAAAATGAACCCAGTAATGGAGAAAAATCCTGATTTTGGGGAAAATGAACCCAGTGTGGAGTGGAAATTGAAGATTTTGGGGAAAATGAAATCAGTTTGGAGGGGAAAACCTGATTTGTGTGAAAATGTACCCAGTTTTTGGGGGAGAAAAAGGATTTTGGGTAAAATGAACCCAGTGTGGAGTGGAAATAGAAGATTTTGGAGAAAATGAACACTGTTTGGAGGGGAACACCTGATTTTGGAGAAAAAGCATCCAGTTTTGGGGGGAAATAAGGATTTTGTGGAAAATGAATATAGTTTCGGAGGATAAAAACTATTTATGCAGAAAATGAACCCAGTTTTGGGTAAAAAACCCGTTTTTAAGGAAAATGAAGCCAATTTTGGGAAAAAAATTATTTTTGGGAAAATGAACCCAGTAATTGGGTAAAAAACCCGAATTTTGGGGAAAATGAACCCCGTTTGGGAGGAAAAAAACCCGATTATGGGAAAAATGAACCCAGTTTTGGGAAAAAATTATTTTGAGGAAAATGAAATCAGTTTTGGGAAAAAAATTATTTTGGGGAAAATGAACCCAGTAATGGGGGAAAAAAAACCTGATTTTGGGGAAAATGAACCCAGTTTTGGGGGAAAACCCCGGATTTGGGGAAAATGAACCCAGTTTTGGGGGAAAAAATGATTTTGGGGAAAATGAACCCAGTTTTGGGGGAAAAAATGATTTTGGGGAAAATGAACCCAGTAATGGAGAAAAAATCCTGATTTTGGGGAAAATGAACCCAGTGTGGAGTGGAAATAGAAGATTTTGGGGAAAATGAAATCAGTTTGGAGGGGAACACCTGATTTTGGAGAAAAAGCATCCAGTTTTGGGGGAAAATAAGGATTTTGTGGAAAATGAATATAGTTTCGGAGGATAAAAGCTATTTATGCAGAAAATGAACCCAGTTTTGGGTAAAAAACCCGTTTTTAAGGAAAATGAACCCAATTTTGGGAAAAAAAATTTATTTTTGGGAAAATGAACCCAGTAATTGGGTAAAAAACCTAAATTTTGGGAAAATGAACCCAGTTTGGGAGGAAAAAAACCCGATTATGGGAAAAAATGAACCCAGTTTTGGGGAAAAAAATTATTTTGGGGAAAATGAAATCAGTTTTGGAAAAAAATTATTTTGGGGAAAATGAACCCAGTAATGGGGAAAAAAAACTGATTTTGGGGAAAATGAACCCAGTGTTTCAGAGGAAATAGAAGATTTTGGGGAAAAAAAATCAAAACTTCACCAAAAATTACACCAAAAATTTCACCAAAATCATTATTTCCCTCCCAAAACTGGATTCATTTCCCCCAAAATCAGATTTTTTCCTCCCAAACCGGGTTCATTTTCCCCAAAATCCTATTTTTCCCCCAAAACTGGGCGCATATTCACACAAATCAGGTTTTCCCCTCCTAAAACGGTTCATTTTCCACAAAAGCTTCTATTTCCACTCCACACTGGGTTCATTTTCCCCATAATCAGGGTTTATTCCCAATTACTGTGTTCACTTTCTCAAAAATCCTTTTACTCCCCCCCCCCCCCCATCAAAAATGGGTTCATTTATCTCAAAAACTAACCCCTTGATTTTAAAGAATCCTGGAATTTCCTTCCATGAATAGCTGCCAGAAGAGAAAGCTTTTTACCATCAGGGTATTCCTCTCTCGAAGGCTAACAAATACAGGCAAAGAGAGGATCTGCACCTGCTTTCTTGAGCAGCCTTCACAGTGTTTCCCCGGCTTTCACACCACATTCCGGCTGCAAACATTACGTTGGTCCGGAGACAGCGCCTTCTCTTGCCGGCTGGCTCTCTAAACTGAAACCGCTCAGAAAGCTGTCTCTGGCCGCGGTTTCACAGACATCTCGGCTGTCTGCTCCTTGCCTCTCTGAGGAGCAGTCATTTCAGATATCTAGCATCACAGCGCATGCACATGACTCTAAAATCTTTCTCTCTTAGAAAGTTGCTATTTATGAAAGTTGTTTTAGCATGACTTTTCATCTTCTAACAATGTAATTAAAGGGAATATTATCAGATGATCTGCTCGTGCTTCAAGGACGAGGGATCCCTGTTTTCCAGTGTAGTCTCATCAGCCTCTGCAAACTCTTTCTACTGAAACAGCAGGCAGGGAATCCACAGCACATTCTCTGAACGGCACGGTTTTGTGTTTCTCCAAAGGAGAGCAGAAAGTAACCCCTTGATTTTAAAGAATCACCGAATCTTCTTCCATGAATCGCTGCTAGAAAAGAAAGCATTTTAGCGGCAGGCTATTCCTCTCTCGAAGGCTGACAAATACAGGCAATCAGTCGAGCTGCTTTTGCTTTCTTGCGCAGCCTTCACAGTGTAGCCCCGGCTTTCACAGTAGGCTTCAGCTGCAAACATTACGTTGTTCGGGAGACAGCGCCTTCTCTTACCGGCTAGCTCTCTAAACTGAAGCCGGTCGGAAAGCTGCCTCTCGCCGCGGTTCTACAGACATCCCGGCGGTCTGCTGCTTGCCTCCCTGACGAACAGTCTTTTCCGATTTCTAGCAGCATATTAAAGCGCGTCCACAGCAGTCTAAAATCTTGCCTCCTACCCACCCCCGAATTTTCTATTTTGGAAATGTTTTAGCATGACATCTAACCTCCTAACAATGTATTTAAAAGACAAATAATCAGATGATCTGTTCGTGTTCAAGGACGAGAGATGCCTTTTTTCCTGTCCATTCCCTTCAGCCTCTGCAAACTGTTTCTGCTGAAACTTGTTACAACAGCCGGCAGCGAATTCACACACATTCTCTGAACTGCAAGGTTTTGTTTTTCCTACAAGGGTGTGCAGAAACTAACCCTTTGAATTTAAAGAATCCTGGAATTTCCTTCCATGAATAGCTGCCAGAAGAGAAAGCTTTTTACCGGCAGGGTATTCCTCTCTCGAAGGCTTACAAATACAGGCAAAGAGAGGATCTGCTCCTGCTTTCTTGAGCAGCCTTCACAGTTTTTCCCCGGCTTTCACACCACATTCCGGCTGCAAACATTACGTTGGTCCGGAGACAGCGCCTTCTCTTGCCGGCTGGCTCTCTAAACTGAAACCGCTCAGAAAGCTGTCTCTGGCCGCGGTTTCACAGACATCTCGGCTGTCTGCTCCTTGCCGCTCTGAGGAGCAGTCATTTCAGATACCTAGCATCACATCACAGCGCATGCAGATGAGTCTAAAATCTTTCTCTCTTAAAAAGTTGCTATTTATGAAAATTGTTTTAGCATGACTTTTCATCTTCTAACAATGTAATTAAAGGGAATATTATCAGATGATCTGCTCGTGCTTCAAGGACGAGGGATCCCTGTTTTCCAGTGTAGTCTCATCAGCCTCTGCAAACTCTTTCTACTGAAACAGCAGGCAGGGAATCCACAGCACATTCTCTGAACGGCACGGTTTTGTGTTTCTCCAAAGGAGAGCAGAAACTAACCCCTTGATTTTAAAGAATCACCGAATCTTCTTCCATGAATCGCTGCTAGAAAAGAAAGCATTTTAGCGGCAGGCTATTCCTCTCTCGAAGGCTGACAAATACAGGCAATCAGTCGAGCTGCTTTTGCTTTCTTGCGCAGCCTTCACAGTGTAGCCCCGGCTTTCACAGTAGGCTTCAGCTGCAAACATTACGTTGTTCGGGAGACAGTGCCTTCTCTTACCGGCTAGCTCTCTAAACTGAAGCCGGTCGGAAAGCTGCCTCTCGCCGCGGTTCTACAGACATCCCGGCGGTCTGCTGCTTGCCTCCCTGACGAACAGTCTTTTCCGATTTCTAGCAGCATATTAAAGCGCGTCCACAGCAGTCTAAAATCTTGCCTCCTACCCACCCCCGAATTTTCTATTTTGGAAATGTTTTAGCATGACATCTAACCTCCTAACAATGTATTTAAAAGACAAATAATCAGATGATCTGTTCGTGTTCAAGGACGAGAGATGCCTTTTTTCCTGTCCATTCCCTTCAGCCTCTGCAAACTGTTTCTGCTGAAACTTGTTACAACAGCCGGCAGCGAATTCACACACATTCTCTGAACTGC
Organism: Tapera naevia; assembly: GCA_033556795.1. NCBI lineage: Eukaryota > Metazoa > Chordata > Aves > Cuculiformes > Neomorphidae > Tapera > Tapera naevia. The sequence continues at coordinate 20,270 of JAUMJJ010001321.1, read as the reverse complement.
AAGGTTTTGTTTTTCCTACAAGGGTGTGCAGAAACTAACCCTTTGAATTTAAAGAATCCTGGAATTTCCTTCCATGAATAGCTGCCAGAAGAGAAAGCTTTTTACCGGCAGGGTATTCCTCTCTCGAAGGCTTACAAATACAGGCAAAGAGAGGATCTGCTCCTGCTTTCTTGAGCAGCCTTCACAGTGTTTCCCCGGCTTTCACACCACATTCCGGCTGCAAACATTACGTTGGTCCGGAGACAGCGCCTTCTCTTACCGGCTAGCTCTCTAAACTGAAGCCGGTCGGAAAGCTGCCTCTGCCCGCGGTTCTAAAGACATCCCGGCGGTCTTCTTCTTGCCTCCCTGACGAACAGTCATTTCAGATTTTGGGAGGAATTAACACAGTTTGGGAGAAAAAAAACTGATTATGGGGAGAATGAAGCCAGTTTGTGGGGAAAAAGCCGTTTTTGAATATAATAAACCCAGTTATGGGGAAAATGAACCAGTAATGGGGAAAAAACCGATTATGGGGAAAATGAACAGAGTTTGGGGGGGGGGAACCCATTTTGTAGGGAAAGGAACACAGTTAAGGTGGAAAGAAACAGATTCTGTGGAAAATGAAATTGTAGGGAAATGAACCCAGTTTTGCTGGAATAAAACATATTTTGTGGAAAATGAGGGTTTTTTTCTCCCCCCGACTGGATTCATTTTCCCCAAAATCGGGTTTTTTTCCTCCCAAATTGGGTTCATTTTCCCCAAAATCCTTTTTTTCCCACAAAAACTGGGTGCATTTTCACACAAATCAGGTTTTCCCCTCCAAACTGATTACATTTTCCAAAAATCTTCTATTTCCACTCCACACTGGGTTTATTTTCCCCAAAATCATTTTTTTCCCCATTACTGGATTCATTTCCCCAAAATCGTTTTTTTCCACCAAAACTGAGTTCATTTTCCCGAAATCGTTTCCCCCCTCCCCCCCCCAAAAAAACTGGCTGCATTTTCACACAAATGAGATTTTACCCTAAAAACTGATTTCATTTTCCCCCAAATCCGGGTTTATTTCCCAATTACTGAGTTCATTTCCCCAAAATAATTTTTTCCCAAGCACTGTTCATTTTCCCCAAAATCGATTTTTTTCCACCAAAACAGAGACCATTTACCTACAAGTTGGGTTTTCCCCCAAACTGTGTTCATTTTCCCCCAAATTAGGGTTTTTTACAAAATTTTACAAAATTACTGGGTTAATTTTCCCCAAAATCACTTCGCCCCCCCCCCAAACTGGATGCATTTTCATACAAATCAGGTTTTTCCCCCCCAAACTGGGTTAATTTTCACCATAATCAGCTTCTTTCCTCCCAAACTCGGTTCATTTCCCTACAAGTTGGTTTCCTCCGCCCAAAACTTTGTTCATTTTCCCCAAAATTCGAATTTTTTAACCCAATTACTGGGTTCATTTTCCCAAAATATTTTTTTTCCCCAAAACTGGGTTCATTTTCCTTAAAAACGGGTTTTTCTGCCAAAACTGGGTTCATTTTCCGCATAATCAGCATTTTTCCTCCGAAACTAGGTTCATTTTACACAAAATCCTTATTTCCCCCCAAAACTGGGTTTATTTTCACACAAATCAGGTTTTCCCCTCAAAACAGTGTTCATTTTCCCCAAATCTTCTATTTCACTCCACACTTGGTTCATTTTCCCCAAAAACAGATTTTTCCCCCCAAAAACTGGGTCCATTTTCCCTAAATTCGTTTTTTTTTCCACCAAAACTCGGTTCATTTCCCTAGAAGTTGGTTTTTCCCCCCCAAACTTTGTTCATTTTCCCCAAAATTCGGTTTTTTTACCCAATTACTGGTTCGTTTTCTCCAAAATAATTGTTTTCCCCAAAACTGGGTTCATTTTCTGCATAATCAGTTTTTCCCTCTGAAACTGGGTTCATTTTCCACAAAATTCGGGAAATGAACTGAGTTTTGGTGGAAAAAAACTGACTTTGGGGAAAATGAACCCAGTTAGGGAGGAAAAAATCCGATTTTGGGGCAAATTACCCCAATTATGGGGGGAAAAAAAAATAATTTTCGGGGAATGAACCCAGTAATTGGAAAACCCGGATTCTGGGAAAATGAACACAGTTTGGGAGGAAAGAAGCTGATTATGGGGAAAATGAAACCAGTTTGGGGGAAAAAAACATTTTTGGTGAAAATGAACCCAGTTTTGAAGGAAAAAAAAAGATTTTGGGGAAATAAAGCCAGTAACTGGTTCAAAAATCCATATGTTGGGGAAAATGAACACAATTTGGTGGGGAAAACCCGACATGTAGGGAAATAAACCCATTTTTGGTGGAAAAAAAATATTTTGAGGAAAATGAACCCAGTTTTTTTTGGGAAAAAATTATTTTGGGGAAAATGAACCCAGTTTGGGAGGAGAGAAGCTGATTATGGGGAAATGAACCCAGTTTGGGGGGAAAAAAATATTTTGTGGAAATAAAGCCAGTAATTGGGTAAAAACCCCGGATTTTGGAGAAAAATGAACCCAGTCTGGTGGGGAAAACCCAATTTGTAGGGAAATAAACCCAGTTTTGTGGAAAAAAATATATTTTGGGGAAAATGAACGCAGTAATGGGGAAAAATCCTGATTTTGGGGAAAATGAACCAAGTGCGGAGTGGAAATAGAAGATTTTGAGGAAATGAAATCAGTTTGGAGGGGACAACCTGATTTGTGTGAAAATGTACCCAGTTTTGGGGGTTAATAGGGATTTTCTGGAAAATGAACCTAGTTTTGGAGGGAAAAAATGCTGATTATGCGGAAAATGAACCCAGTTTTGGGGGAAAAATCCATTTTTAAGGAAAATGAACCCAGTTTGGGGGAAAAAAATTATTTTGGGGAAAATGAACCCAGTAATCGGGTAAAAAACCCGATTTTTTTGGAAAATGAACAGAGTTTGGGGGGGGGGGGGAACCAACTTGTAGGGAAATGAACCGAGTTTTGCTCGAAAAAAACCAACTTTGGGGAAAATCAACCCAGTTTGGGAGGAAAAAAACGATTTTGGGGAAAATGAACCCAGTTTTGGGGGAAAAAAAACCCGATTTTGGGGAAATGAACCCAGTAATGGGGAAAAAACCTGATTTTGGGGAAAATGAACACTGTTTGGAGGGGAAAACTTGATTTGTGTGAAAATGCACCCAGTGTTTTGAAGAAAAAAAGGATTTTGGGGAAAATGAACCCAGTTTGGGAGGATAGAAGCTGATTATGAGGAAAATGAACCCAGTTTGGGGGGGGAAAAATATTTTGTGGAAATAAAGCCAGTAATTGGGTAAAACCCCCGGATTTTGGAGAAAAATGAACCCAGTCTGGTGGGGAAAACCCAATTTGTAGGGAAATAAACCCAGTTTTGTGGAAAAAATATATTTTGGGGAAAATGAACGCAGTAATGGGGAAAAATCCTGATTTTGGGGAAAATGAACCAAGTGCGGAGTGGAAATAGAAGATTTTGGGGAAAATGAAATCAGATAGGAGGGGAAAACCTGATTTTTGTGAAAATGAACTGAGTTTTGGGGGGAAATAAGGATTTTATGTAAAATGAACCTATTTTCGGAGGAAAAAAGCTGATTATGTGGAAAATGAACCCAGTTTTGCGGAAAAAACTGTTTTCAAGGAAAATGAACCCAGTTTTGGGGGAAAAAATGATTTTGGGGAAAATGAACCCAGTGATCGGGTAAAAAACCCGGATTTGGGGGAAAATGAACACAGTTTGTTGGGGAAAACCTAATATGTAGGGAAATAAACCCAGTTTTGGTGGAAAAAATATATTTTGGGGAAAATGAACCCAGTTTTGGGGTAAAAAAAATGATTTTTGGAAAAATTAACCCACTTTGTGAGAAAAACCCCTGATTTTGGAGAAAATGAACCCAGTAATGGGGAAAAACCCTGATTTTGGGGAAAATGAACCAAGTGCGGAGTGGAAATAGAAGGTTTTGAGGAAAATGAAATCAGTTTGGACGGGACAACCTGATTTGTGTGAAAATGTACCCAGTTTTGGGGGTTAATAGGGATTTTGCGGAAAATGAACCTAGTTTCGGAGGAAAAATTCTGATTATACGGAAAATGAACACAGTTTTGGGGGAAAAAAACGTTTTTAAGGAAAATGAACCCAGTTTTTGGGGAAAAAATTATTTTGGGGAAAATGAACGCAGTAATTGGGTAAAAAAACCCCGAATTTTGGGGGAAACCAGCAGAGTTGGGGGGGGGGAAGACTTGTAGAGAAATGAACCGACTTTTGCTGTAAAAAAACCGACTTTGGGGAAAATCAACCCAGTTTGGGAGGAAAAAATCCGATTTTGGGGAAAATGAACACTGGAGGGGAAAACTAGATTTGTGTGAAAATGCACCCAGTGTTTTGTGGAAAAAAAGGATTTTGGGGAAAATGAACCCAGTTTAGGAAGAAAGAAGCTGATTATGGGGAAAATTAACCCAGTTTGGAGGGGATAACCCGTTTTTGATTAAAATGAACCCAGTTTTGAGGGAAAAACAAATTTTTTGGGAAATAAAGCCAGTAATTGGGGCTTCTCCAAAACAACCAGGTTTTGGAGAAAATGAACACAATTTGGTGGGGAAAACCCAATATTTTGGGAAATAAACCCAGTTTTGGTGGAAAAAAAACATATTTTGGGGAAAATGAACACAGTTTTGGGGGAAAAAATGATTTTGGGGAAAATGAACCCAGTAATGGAGAAAAAATCCTGATTTTGGGGAAAATGAACCCAGTGTGGAGTGGAAATTGAAGATTTTGGGGAAAATGAAATCAGTTTGGAGGGGAAAACCTGATTTGTGTGAAAATGTACCCAGTTTTTGGGGGAGAAAAAGGATTTTGGGTAAAATGAACTCAGTGTGGAGTGGAAATAGAAGATTTTGGAGAAAATGAACACTGTTTGGAGGGGAACACCTGATTTTGGAGAAAAAGCATCCAGTTTTGGGGGGAAATAAGGATTTTGTGGAAAATGAATATAGTTTCGGAGGATAAAAACTATTTATGCAGAAAATGAACCCAGTTTTGGGTAAAAAACCCGTTTTTAAGGAAAATGAAGCCAATTTTGGGGAAAAAAAATTATTTTTGGGAAAATGAACCCAGTAATTGAGTAAAAAACCCGAATTTTGGGGAAAATGAACCCCGTTTGGGAGGAAAAAAACCCGATTATGAGAAAAATGAACCCAGTTTTGGGGAAAAAATTATTTTGAGGAAAATGAAATCAGTTTTGGGAAAAAAATTATTTTGGGGAAAATGAACCCAGTAATGGGGAAAAAAACCTGATTTTGGGGAAAATGAACCCAGTTTTGGGGGAAAACCCCGGATTTGGGGAAAATGAACCCAGTTTTGGGGGAAAAAATGATTTTGGGGAAAATGAACCGAGTTTTGGGGGAAAAAATGATTTTGGGGAAAATGAACCCAGTAATGGAGAAAAAATCCTGATTTTGGGGAAAATGAACCCAGTGTGGAGTGGAAATAGAAGATTTTGGGGAAAATGAAATCAGTTTGGAGGGGAACACCTGATTTTGGAGAAAAAGCATCCAGTTTTGGGGGAAAATAAGGATTTTGTGGAAAATGAATATAGTTTCGGAGGATAAAAGCTATTTATGCAGAAAATGAACCCAGTTTTGGGTAAAAAACCCGTTTTTAAGGAAAATGAACCCAATTTTGGGAAAAAAAAATTATTTTTGGGAAAATGAACCCAGTAATTGGGTAAAAAACCCGAATTTTGGGGAAAATGAACCCAGTTTGGGAGGAAAAAAACCCGATTATGGGAAAAATGAACCCAGTTTTGGGGAAAAAATTATTTTGGGGAAAATGAAATCAGTTTTGGGAAAAAAATTATTTTGGGGAAAATGAACCCAGTAATGGGGAAAAAAACCTGATTTTGGGGAAAATGAACCCAGTGTTTCAGAGGAAATAGAAGATTTTGGGGAAAAAAAATCAAAACTTCACCAAAAATTACACCAAAAATTTCACCAAAATCATTATTTCCCTCCCAAAACTGGATTCATTTCACCCAAAATCAGATTTTTTCCTCCTAAACCGGGTTCATTTTCCCCAAAATCCTGTATTCCCCCCAAAACTGGGTGCATATTCACACAAATCAGGTTTTCCCCTCCTAAAACGGTTCATTTTCCACAAAAGCTTCTATTTCCACTCCACACTGGGTTCATTTTCCCCATAATCAGGGTTTATTCCCAATTACTGTGTTCACTTTCTCAAAAATCCTTTTACCCCCCCCCCCCCCCCCTCAAAAATGGGTTCATTTATCTCAAAAACTAACCCCTTGATTTTAAAGAATCCTGGAATTTCCTTCCATGAATAGCTGCCAGAAGAGAAAGCTTTTTACCGGCAGGGTATTCCTCTCTCGAAGGCTAACAAATACAGGCAAAGAGAGGATCTGCACCTGCTTTCTTGAGCAGCCTTCACAGTGTTTCCCCGGCTTTCACACCACATTCCGGCTGCAAACATTACGTTGGTCCGGAGACAGCGCCTTCTCTTGCCGGCTGGCTCTCTAAACTGAAACCGCTCAGAAAGCTGTCTCTGGCCGCGGTTTCACAGACATCTCGGCTGTCTGCTCCTTGCCTCTCTGAGGAGCAGTCATTTCAGATATCTAGCATCACAGCGCATGCACATGACTCTAAAATCTTTCTCTCTTAGAAAGTTGCTATTTATGAAAGTTGTTTTAGCATGACTTTTCATCTTCTAACAATGTAATTAAAGGGAATATTATCAGATGATCTGCTCGTGCTTCAAGGACGAGGGATCCCTGTTTTCCAGTGTAGTCTCATCAGCCTCTGCAAACTCTTTCTACTGAAACAGCAGGCAGGGAATCCACAGCACATTCTCTGAACGGCACGGTTTTGTGTTTCTCCAAAGGAGAGCAGAAAGTAACCCCTTGATTTTAAAGAATCACCGAATCTTCTTCCATGAATCGCTGCTAGAAAAGAAAGCATTTTAGCGGCAGGCTATTCCTCTCTCGAAGGCTGACAAATACAGGCAATCAGTCGAGCTGCTTTTGCTTTCTTGCGCAGCCTTCACAGTGTAGCCCCGGCTTTCACAGTAGGCTTCAGCTGCAAACATTACGTTGTTCGGGAGACAGCGCCTTCTCTTACCGGCTAGCTCTCTAAACTGAAGCCGGTCGGAAAGCTGCCTCTCGCCGCGGTTCTACAGACATCCCGGCGGTCTGCTGCTTGCCTCCCTGACGAACAGTCTTTTCCGATTTCTAGCAGCATATTAAAGCGCGTCCACAGCAGTCTAAAATCTTGCCTCCTACCCACCCCCGAATTTTCTATTTTGGAAATGTTTTAGCATGACATCTAATCTCCTAACAATGTATTTAAAAGACAAATAATCAGATGATCTGTTCGTGTTCAAGGACGAGAGATGCCTTTTTTCCTGTCCATTCCCTTCAGCCTCTGCAAACTGTTTCTGCTGAAACTTGTTACAACAGCCGGCAGCGAATTCACACACATTCTCTGAACTGCAAGGTTTTGTTTTTCCTACAAGGGTGTGCAGAAACTAACCCTTTGAATGTAAAGAATCCTGGAATTTCCTTCCATGAATAGCTGCCAGAAGAGAAAGCTTTTTACCGGCAGGGTATTCCTCTCTCGAAGGCTTACAAATACAGGCAAAGAGAGGATCTGCTCCTGCTTTCTTGAGCAGCCTTCACAGTGTTTCCCCGGCTTTCACACCACATTCCGGCTGCAAACATTACGTTGGTCCGGAGACAGCGCCTTCTCTTGCCGGCTGGCTCTCTAAACTGAAACCGCTCAGAAAGCTGTCTCTGGCCGCGGTTTCACAGACATCTCGGCTGTCTGCTCCTTGCCTCTCTGAGGAGCAGTCATTTCAGATATCTAGCATCACATCACAGCGCATGCAGATGAGTCTAAAATCTTTCTCTCTTAGAAAGTTGCTATTTATGAAAATTGTTTTAGCATGACTTTTCATCTTCTAACAATGTAATTAAAGGGAATATTATCAGATGATCTGCTCGTGCTTCAAGGACGAGGGATCCCTGTTTTCCAGTGTAGTCTCATCAGCCTCTGCAAACTCTTTCTACTGAAACAGCAGGCAGGGAATCCACAGCACATTCTCTGAACGGCACGGTTTTGTGTTTCTCCAAAGGAGAGCAGAAACTAACCCCTTGATTTTAAAGAATCACCGAATCTTCTTCCATGAATCGCTGCTAGAAAAGAAAGCATTTTAGCGGCAGGCTATTCCTCTCTCGAAGGCTGACAAATACAGGCAATCAGTCGAGCTGCTTTTGCTTTCTTGCGCAGCCTTCACAGTGTAGCCCCGGCTTTCACAGTAGGCTTCAGCTGCAAACATTACGTTGTTCGGAAGACAGTGCCTTCTCTTACCGGCTAGCTCTCTAAACTGAAGCCGGTCGGAAAGCTGCCTCTCGCCGCGGTTCTACAGACATCCCGGCGGTCTGCTGCTTGCCTCCCTGACGAACAGTCTTTTCCGATTTCTAGCAGCATATTAAAGCGCGTCCACAGCAGTCTAAAATCTTGCCTCCTACTCACCCCCGAATTTTCTGTTTTGGAAATGTTTTAGCATGACATCTAATCTCCTAACAATGTATTTAAAAGACAAATAATCAGATGATCTGTTCGTGTTCAAGGACGAGAGATGCCTTTTTTCCTGTCCATTCCCTTCAGCCTCTGCAAACTGTTTCTGCTGAAACTTGTTACAACAGCCGGCAGCGAATTCACACACATTCTCTGAACTGCAAGGTTTTGTTTTTCCTACAAGGGTGTGCAGAAACTAACCCTTTGAATTTAAAGAATCCTGGAATTTCCTTCCATGAATAGCTGCCAGAAGAGAAAGCTTTTTACCGGCAGGGTATTCCTCTCTCGAAGGCTTACAAATACAGGCAAAGAGAGGATCTGCTCCTGCTTTCTTGAGCAGCCTTCACAGTGTTTCCCCGGCTTTCACACCACATTCCGGCTGCAAACATTACGTTGGTCCGGAGACAGCGCCTTCTCTTACCGGCTGGCTCTCTAAACTGAAGCCGGTCGGAAAGCTGCCTCTGCCCGCGGTTCTAAAGACATCCCGGCGGTCTTCTTCTTGCCTCCCTGACGAACAGTCATTTCAGATTTTGGGAGGAATTAACACAGTTTGGGAGAAAAAAAACTGATTATGGGGAGAATGAAGCCAGTTTGTGGGGAAAAAGCCGTTTTTGAATATAATAAACCCAGTTATGGGGAAAATGAACCAGTAATGGGGAAAAAACCGATTATGGGGAAAATGAACAGAGTTTGGGGGGGGGAAACCCATTTTGTAGGGAAAGGAACACAGTTAAGGTGGAAAGAAACAGATTCTGTGGAAAATGAAATTGTAGGGAAATGAACCCAGTTTTGCTGGAATAAAACATATTTTGTGGAAAATGAGGGGTTTTTTCTCCCCCCGACTGGATTCATTTTCCCCAAAATCGGGTTTTTTTCCTCCCAAATTGGGTTCATTTTCCCCAAAATCCTTTTTTTCCCCCAAAAACTGGGTGCATTTTCACACAAATCAGGTTTTCCCCTCCAAACTGATTACATTTTCCAAAAATCTTCTATTTCCACTCCACACTGGATTCATTTCCCCAAAATCGTTTTTTTCCACCAAAACTGAGTTCATTTTCCCGAAATCGTTTCCCCCCCTCCCCCCCCCCAAAAAAAACTGGCTGCATTTTCACACAAATGAGATTTTCCCCTCCAAACTGATTTCATTTTCCCCCAAATCCGGGTTTATTTCCCAATTACTGAGTTCATTTCCCCAAAATAATTTTTTCCCAAAGCACTGTTCATTTTCCCCAAAATCGATTTTTTTCCACCAAAACAGAGACCATTTACCTACAAGTTGGGTTTTCCCCCCAAACTGTGTTCATTTTCCCCCAAATTAGGGTTTTTTACAAAATTTTACAAAATTACTGGGTTAATTTTCCCCAAAATCACTTCGCCCCCCCCCCAAACTGGATGCATTTTCATACAAATCAGGTTTTTCCCCCCCAAACTGGGTTAATTTTCACCATAATCAGCTTCTTTCCTCCCAAACTCGGTTCATTTCCCTTCAAGTTGGTTTCCTCCGCCCAAAACTTTGTTCATTTTCCCCAAAATTCGAATTTTTTTAACCCAATTACTGGGTTCATTTTCCCAAAATATTTTTTTTCCCCAAAACTGGGTTCATTTTCCTTAAAAACGGGTTTTTCTGCCAAAACTGGGTTCATTTTCCGCATAATCAGCATTTTTCCTCCGAAACTAGGTTCATTTTACACAAAATCCTTATTTCCCCCCAAAACTGGGTTTATTTTCACACAAATCAGGTTTTCCCCTCAAAACAGTGTTCATTTTCCCCAAAATCTTCTATTTCCACTCCACACTTGGTTCATTTTCCCCAAAAACAGATTTTTCCCCCAAAACTGGGTCCATTTTCCCTAAATTCGGGTTTTTTTCCACCAAAACTCGGTTCATTTCCCTAGAAGTTGGTTTTTCCCCCCCAAACTTTGTTCATTTTCCCCAAAATTCGGTTTTTTTACCCAATTACTGGGTTCGTTTTCTCCAAAATAATTGTTTTCCCCAAAACTGGGTTCATTTTCTGCATAATCAGTTTTTCCCTCTGAAACTGGGTTCATTTTCCACAAAATTCGGGAAATGAACTGAGTTTTGGTGGAAAAAAACTGACTTTGGGGAAAATGAACCCAGTTAGGGAGGAAAAAATCCGATTTTGGGGCAAATTACCCCAATTATGGGGGGAAAAAAAAATAATTTTCGGGGAATGAACCCAGTAATTGGAAAACCCGGATTCTGGGGAAAATGAACACAGTTTGGGAGGAAAGAAGCTGATTATGGGGAAAATGAAACCAGTTTTGGGGGAAAAAAACATTTTTGGTGAAAATGAACCCAGTTTTGAAGGAAAAAAAAAGATTTTGGGGAAATAAAGCCAGTAACTGGTTCAAAAATCCATATGTTGGGGAAAATGAACACAATTTGGTGGGGAAAACCCGATATGTAGGGAAATAAACCCATTTTTGGTGGAAAAAACATATTTTGAGGAAAATGAACCCAGTTTTTTTTGGGAAAAAATTATTTTGGGGAAAATTAACCCAGTTTGGGAGGAGAGAAGCTGATTATGGGGGAAATGAACCCAGTTTGGGGGGGGGGGGGAATATTTTGTGGAAATAAAGCCAGTAATTGGGTAAAAACCCCGGATTTTGGAGAAAAATGAACCCAGTCTGGTGGGGAAAACCCAATTTGTAGGGAAATAAACCCAGTTTTGTGGAAAAAAATATATTTTGGGGAAAATGAACGCAGTAATGGGGAAAAATCCTGATTTTGGGGAAAATGAACCAAGTGCGGAGTGGAAATAGAAGATTTTGAGGAAAATGAAATCAGTTTGGAGGGGACAACCTGATTTGTGTGAAAATGTACCCAGTTTTGGGGGTTAATAGGGATTTTCTGGAAAATGAACCTAGTTTTGGAGGGAAAAAATGCTGATTATGCGGAAAATGAACCCAGTTTTGGGGGGAAAATCCATTTTTAAGGAAAATGAACCCAGTTTGGGGGAAAAAAATTATTTTGGGGAAAATGAACCCAGTAATCGGGTAAAAAACCCGATTTTTTTGGAAAATGAACAGAGTTTGGGGGGGGGGGGGAACCAACTTGTAGGGAAATGAACCGAGTTTTGCTCGAAAAAAACCAACTTTGGGGAAAATCAACCCAGTTTGGGAGGGAAAAAAACGATTTTGGGGAAAATGAACCCAGTTTTGGGGGAAAAAAACCCGATTTTGGGGAAATGAACCCAGTAATGGGGAAAAAACCTGATTTTGGGGAAAATGAACACTGTTTGGAGGGGAAAACTTGATTTGTGTGAAAATGCACCCAGTGTTTTGAAGAAAAAAAGGATTTTGGGGAAAATGAACCCAGTTTGGGAGGATAGAAGCTGATTATGAGGAAAATGAACCCAGTTTGGGGGGGAAAAAATATTTTGTGGAAATAAAGCCAGTAATTGGGTAAAAACCCCGGATTTTGGAGAAAAATGAACCCAGTCTGGTGGGGAAAACCCAATTTGTAGGGAAATAAACCCAGTTTTGTGGAAAAAATATATTTTGGGGAAAATGAACGCAGTAATGGGGAAAAATCCTGATTTTGGGGAAAATGAACCAAGTGCGGAGTGGAAATAGAAGATTTTGGGGAAAATGAAATCAGATAGGAGGGGAAAACCTGATTTTTGTGAAAATGAACTGAGTTTTGTGGGGAAATAAGGATTTTATGTAAAATGAACCTATTTTCGGAGGAAAAAAGCTGATTATGTGGAAAATGAACCCAGTTTTGCGGAAAAAACTGTTTTCAAGGAAAATGAACCCAGTTTTGGGGGAAAAAATGATTTTGGGGAAAATGAACCCAGTGATCGGGTAAAAAACCCGGATTTGGGGGAAAATGAACACAGTTTGTTGGGGAAAACCTAATATGTAGGGAAATAAACCCAGTTTTGGTGGAAAAAACATATTTTGGGGAAAATGAACCCAGTTTTGGGGTAAAAAAAATGATTTTTGGAAAAATTAACCCACTTTGTGAGAAAAACCCCTGATTTTGGAGAAAATGAACCCAGTAATGGGGAAAAATCCTGATTTTGGGGAAAATGAACCAAGTGCGGAGTGGAAATAGAAGGTTTTGAGGAAAATGAAATCAGTTTGGACGGGACAACCTGATTTGTGTGAAAATGTACCCAGTTTTGGGGGTTAATAGGGATTTTGCGGAAAATGAACCTAGTTTCGGAGGAAAAATTCTGATTATACGGAAAATGAACACAGTTTTGGGGGGAAAAAAACGTTTTTAAGGAAAATGAACCCAGTTTTTGGGGAAAAAATTATTTTGGGGAAAATGAACGCAGTAATTGGGTAAAAAAAACCCGAATTTTGGGGAAAATCAGCAGAGTGTGGGGGGGGAAGACTTGTAGAGAAATGAACCGACTTTTGCTGTAAAAAAAACGACTTTGGGGAAAATCAACCCAGTTTGGGAGGAAAAAATCCGATTTTGGGGAAAATGAACACTGGAGGTGAAAAAAACCTGGTTTTGGGGAAAATGAACACTGGAGGGGAAAACTAGATTTGTGTGAAAATGCACCCAGTGTTTTGTGGAAAAAAAGAATTTTGGGGAAAATGAACCCAGTTTAGGAAGAAAGAAGCTGATTATGGGGAAAATTAACCCAGTTTGGAGGGGATAACCCGTTTTTGATTAAAATGAACCCAGTTTTGAGGGAAAAACAAATTTTTTGGGAAATAAAGCCAGTAATTGGGGCTTCTCCAAAACAACCAGGTTTTGGAGAAAATGAACACAATTTGGTGGGGAAAACCCAATATTTAGGGAAATAAACCCAGTTTTGGTGGAAAAAAAACATATTTTGGGGAAAATGAACACAGTTTTGGGGGAAAAAATGATTTGGGGGAAAATGAACCCAGTAATGGAGAAAAAATCCTGATTTTGGGGAAAATGAACCCAGTGTGGAGTGGAAATTGAAGATTTTGGGGAAAATGAAATCAGTTTGGAGGGGAAAACCTGATTTGTGTGAAAATGTACCCAGTTTTTGGGGGAGAAAAAGGATTTTGGGTAAAATGAACCCAGTGTGGAGTGGAAATAGAAGATTTTGGAGAAAATGAACACTGTTTGGAGGGGAACACCTGATTTTGGAGAAAAAGCATCCAGTTTTGGGGGGAAATAAGGATTTTGTGGAAAATGAATATAGTTTTGGAGGATAAAAACTATTTATGCAGAAAATGAACCCAGTTTTGGGTAAAAAACCCGTTTTTAAGGAAAATGAACCCAATTTTGGGGAAAAAAAATTATGTTTGGGAAAATGAACCCAGTAATTGGGTAAAAAACCCGAATTTTGGGGAAAATGAACCCCGTTTGGGAGGAAAAAAACCCGATTATGGGAAAAATGAACCCAGTTTTGGGGAAAAAATTATTTTGGGGAAAATGAACCCAGTAATGGGGAAAAAAAACTGATTTTGGGGAAAATGAACCCACTTTTGGGGGAAAAAATGATTTTGGGGAAAATGAACACAGTAATGGAGAAAAAATCCTGATTTTGGGGAAAATGAACCCAGTGTGGAGTGGAAATTGAAGATTTTGGGGAACATGAAATCAGTTTGGAGGGGAACACCTGATTTTGGAGAAAAAGCATCCAGTTTTGGGGGGAAATAAGGATTTTGTGGAAAATGAATATAGTTTCGGAGGATAAAAGCTATTTATGCGGAAAATGAACCCAGTTTTGGGTAAAAAACCCGTTTTTAAGGAAAATGAACCCAATTTTGGGAAAAAAAAATTATTTTTGGGAAAATGAACCCAGTAATTGGGTAAAAAACCCGAATTTTGGGGAAAATGAACCCAGTTTGGGAGGGAAAAAAACGATTTTGGGGAAAATGAACCCAGTTTTGGGGGAAAAAACCCGATTTTGGGGAAATGAACCCAGTAATGGGGAAAAAACCTGATTTTGGGGAAAATGAACACTGTTTGGAGGGGAAAACTTGATTTGTGTGAAAATGCACCCAGTGTTTTGAAGAAAAAAAAAGATTTTGGGGAAAATGAACCCAGTTTGGGGGGGGAAAAATATTTTGTGGAAATAAAGCCAGTAATTGGGTAAAAACCCCGGATTTTGGAGAAAAATGAACCCAGTCTGGTGGGGAAAACCCAATTTGTAGGGAAATAAACCCAGTTTTGTGGAAAAAATATATTTTGGGGAAATTGAACGCAGTAATAGGGAAAAATCCTGATTTTGGGGAAAATGAACACTGTTTGGAGGGGAAAACTTGATTTGTGTGAAAATGTACCCAGTTTTGGGGGTTAATAGGGATTTTCTGGAAAATGAACCTAGTTTTGGAGGGAAAAAAATGCTGATTATGCGGAAAATGAACCCAGTTTTGGGGGAAAAATCCATTTTTAAGGAAAATGAACCCAGTTTGGGGGAAAAAAATTATTTTGGGGAAAATGAACCCAGTAATCGGGTAAAAAACCCGATTTTTTTGGAAAATGAACAGAGTTTGGGGGGGGGGGGAACCAACTTGTAGGGAAATGAACCGAGTTTTGCTCGAAAAAAACCAACTTTGGGGAAAATCAACCCAGTTTGGGAGGAAAAAAACGATTTTGGGGAAAATGAACCCAGTTTTGGGGGAAAAAACCCGATTTTGGGGAAATGAACCCAGTAATGGGGAAAAGACCTGATTTTGGGGAAAATGAACACTGTTTGGAGGGGAAAACTTGATTTGTGTGAAAATGCACCCAGTGTTTTGAAGAAAAAAAGGATTTTGGGGAAAATGAACCCAGTTTGGGAGGATAGAAGCTGATTATGAGGAAAATGAACCCAGTTTGGGGGGGAAAAAATATTTTGTGGAAATAAAGCCAGTAATTGGGTAAAAACCCCGGATTTTGGAGAAAAATGAACCCAGTCTGGTGGGGAAAACCCAATTTGTAGGGAAATAAACCCAGTTTTGTGGAAAAAATATATTTTGGGGAAAATGAACGCAGTAATGGGGAAAAATCCTGATTTTGGGGAAAATGAACCAAGTGCGGAGTGGAAATAGAATATTTTGAGGAAAATGAAATCAGTTTGGAGGGGACAACCTGATTTGTGTGAAAATGTACCCAGTTTTTTGGGGGGGGGGGGAAGGATTTTGTGGAAAATGAACCTAGTTTTGGAGGAAAAAATCTGATTATGTGGAAAATGAACCCCTTTTGGGGGGAAAAATGATTTTGGGGGAAATGAACGCAGTAATTGGGTAAAAAACTCTAATTTGGGGGAAAATGGAACCAGTTTGGTAGGGAAAACCAAATTTGTAGGGAAGTGAACCCATTTTTGGTGGAAAAAACCATATTTTGGGGAAAATGGACACAGTTTTGGGGGGAAAAAATGATTTTGGGGAAAATGAACCCAGTAATGGGGAAAAAATGATTTTGGGGAAAATGAACCCAGTGTGGAATGGAAATAGAAGATTTTGGGGAAAATGAAATCAGATAGGAGGGGAAAACCTGATTTTTGTGAAAATGAACTGAGTTTTGGGGGGAAATAAGGATTTTATGTAAAATGAACCTATTTTCGGAGGAAAAAAGCTGATTATGTGGAAAATGAACCCAGTTTTGCGGAAAAAAACTGTTTTCAAGGAAAATGAACCCAGTTTTGGGGGAAAAAATGATTTTGGGGAAAATGAACCCAGTGATCGGGTAAAAAACCCGGATTTGGGGGAAAATGAACACAGTTTGTTGGGGAAAACCTAATATGTAGGGAAATAAACCCAGTTTTGGTGGAAAAAACATATTTTGGGGAAAATGAACCCAGCTTTGGGGTAAAAAAAATGATTTTTGGAAAAATTAACCCACTTTGTGAGAAAAACCCCTGATTTTGGAGAAAATGAACCCAGTAATGGGGAAAAATCCTGATTTTGGGGAAAATGAACCAAGTGCGGAGTGGAAATAGAAGGTTTTGAGGAAAATGAAATCAGTTTGGACGGGACAACCTGATTTGTGTGAAAATGTACCCAGTTTTGGGGGTTAATAGGGATTTTGCGGAAAATGAACCTAGTTTCGGAGGAAAAATTCTGATTATACGGAAAATGAACACAGTTTTGGGGGAAAAAAAACGTTTTTAAGGAAAATGAACCCAGTTTTTGGGGAAAAAATTATTTTGGGGAAAATGAACGCAGTAATTGGGTAAAAAAACCCGAATTTTGGGGAAAATCAGCAGAGTGGGGGGGGGGGGAAGACTTGTAGAGAAATGAACCGACTTTTGCTGTAAAAAAAACCGACTTTGGGGAAAATCAACCCAGTTTGGGAGGAAAAAATCCGATTTTGGGGAAAATGAACACTGGAGGGGAAAAAAACCTGGTTTTGGGGAAAATGAACACTGGAGGGGAAAACTAGATTTGTGTGAAAATGCACCCAGTGTTTTGTGGAAAAAAAGGATTTTGGGGAAAATGAACCCAGTTTAGGAAGAAAGAAGCTGATTATGGGGAAAATTAACCCAGTTTGGAGGGGATAACCCGTTTTTGATTAAACTGAACCCAGTTTTGAGGGAAAAAAAAATTTTTTGGGAAATAAAGCCAGTAATTGGGGCTTCTCCAAAACAACCAGGTTTTGGAGAAAATGAACACAATTTGGTGGGGAAAACCCAATATTTAGGGAAATAAACCCAGTTTTGGTGGAAAAAAACCCATATTTTGGGGAAAATGAACACAGTTTTGGGGAAAAAATGATTTTGGGGAAAATGAACCCAGTAATGGAGAAAAAATCCTGATTTTGGGGAAAATGAACCCGGTGTGGAGTGGAAATTGAAGATTTTGGGGAAAATGAAATCAGTTTGGAGGGGAAAACCTGATTTGTGTGAAAATGTACCCAGTTTTTGGGGGAGAAAAAGGATTTTGGGTAAAATGAACCCAGTGTGGAGTGGAAATTGAAGATTTTGGAGAAAATGAAATCAGTTTGGAGGGGAACACCTGATTTTGGAGAAAAAGCATCCAGTTTTGGGGGGAAATAAGGATTTTGTGGAAAATGAATATAGTTTCGGAGGATAAAAACTATTTATGCAGAAAATGAACCCAGTTTTGGGTAAAAAACACGTTTTTAAGGAAAATGAACCCAATTTTGGGGAAAAAAAATTATTTTTGGGAGAATGAACCCAGTAATTGGGTAAAAAACCCGAATTTTGGGGAAAATGAACCCAGTTTGGGAGGAAAAAAACCCGATTATGGGAAAAATGAACCCAGTTTTGGGGAAAAAAATATTTTGGGGAAAATGAAATAAGTTTTGGGAAAAAAATTATTTTGGGGAAAATGAACCCAGTAATGGGGAAAAAAACCTGATTTTGGGGAAAATGAACCCAGTGTTTCAGAGGAAATAGAAGATTTTGGGGAAAAAAAATCAAAAATTCACCAAAAATTACACCAAACATTTCACCAAAATCATTATTTCCCTCCCAAAACTGGATTCATTTCCCCCAAAATCAGATTTTTTCCTCCCAAACCGGGTTCATTTTCCCCAAAATCCTATTTTTCCCCCAAAACTGGGTGCATATTCACACAAATCAGGTTTTCCCCTCCTAAAACGGTTCATTTTCCACAAAAGCTTCTATTTCCACTCCACACTGGGTTCATTTTCCCCATAATCAGGGTTTATTCCCAATTACTGTGTTCACTTTCTCAAAAATCCTTTTACTCCCCCCCCCCCTCAAAAATGGGTTCATTTATCTCAAAAACTAACCCCTTGATTTTAAAGAATCCTGGAATTTCCTTCGATGAATAGCTGCCAGAAGAGAAAGCTTTTTACCGGCAGGGTATTCCTCTCTCGAAGGCTTACAAATACAGGCAAAGAGAGGATCTGCACCTGCTTTCTTGAGCAGCCTTCACAGTGTTTCCCCGGCTTTCACACCACATTCCGGCTGCAAACATTACGTTGGTCCGGAGACAGCGCCTTCTCTTGCCGGCTGGCTCTCTAAACTGAAACCGCTCAGAAAGCTGTCTCTGGCCGCGGTTTCACAGACATCTCGGCTGTCTGCTCTTTGCCGCTCTGAGGAGCAGTCATTTCAGATATCTAGCATCACATCACAGCGCATGCACATGAGTCTAAAATCTTTCTCTCTTAGAAACTTGCTATTTATGAAAATTGTTTTAGCATGACTTTTCATCTTCTAACAATGTAATTAAAGGGAATATTATCAGATGATCTGCTCGTGCTTCAAGGACGAGGGATCCCTGTTTTCCAGTGTAGTCTCATCAGCCTCTGCAAACTCTTTCTACTGAAACAGCAGGCAGGGAATCCACAGCACATTCTCTGAACGGCACGGTTTTGTGTTTCTCCAAAGGAGAGCAGAAACTAACACCTTGATTTTAAAGAATCACAGAATGTTCTTCCATGAATCGCTGCTAGAAGAGAAAGCATTTTAGCGGCAGGCTATTCCTCTCTCGAAGGCTGACAAATACAGGCAAACAGTCGAGCTGCTTTTGCTTTCTTGCGCAGCCTTCACAGTGTAGCCCCGGCTTTCACAGTAGGCTTCAGCTGCAAACATTACGTTGTTCGGGAGACAGTGCCTTCTCTTACCGGCTAGCTCTCTAAACTGAAGCCGGTCGGAAAGCTGCCTCTGCCCGCGGTTCTACAGACATCCCGGCGGTCTTCTTCTTGCCTCCCTGACGAACAGTCATTTCAGATTTTGGGAGGAATTAACCCAGTTTGGGAGAAAAAAAACTGATTATGGGGAAAATGAAGCCAGTTTGTGGGGAAAAAGCCGTTTTTGAATATAATAAACCCAGTTATGGGGAAAATGAACCAGTAATGGGGAAAAAACCGATTATGGGGAAAATGAACAGAGTTTGGGGGGGGGAAAACCCATTTTGTAGGGAAAGGAACACAGTTAAGTTGGAAAGAAACAGATTCTGTGGAAAATGAAATTGTAGGGAAATGAACC
Organism: Tapera naevia; assembly: GCA_033556795.1. Classification (NCBI taxonomy): domain Eukaryota; kingdom Metazoa; phylum Chordata; class Aves; order Cuculiformes; family Neomorphidae; genus Tapera; species Tapera naevia. The sequence goes on along the minus strand of JAUMJJ010001321.1, from coordinate 829 downwards.
CAGTTTTGCTGGAATAAAACATATTTTGTGGAAAATGAGGGTTTTTTTCTCCCCCCGACTGGATTCATTTTCCCCAAAATCGGGTTTTTTTCCTCCCAAATTGGGTTCATTTTCCCCAAAATCCTTTTTTCCCACAAAAACTGGGTGCATTTTCACACAAATCAGGTTTTCCCTTCCAAAGTGATTACATTTTCCAAAAATCTTCTATTTCCACTCCACACTGGGTTTATTTTCCCCAAAATCATTTTTTTCCCCATTACTGGATTCATTTCCCCAAAATCGTTTTTTTTCCACCAAAACTGAGTTCATTTTCCCGAAATCGTTTCCCCCCCTCCCCCCCCCCCCCCCCCCAAAAAAAAAACTGGCTGCATTTTCACACAAATGAGATTTTCCCCTCCAAACTGATTTCATTTTCCCCCAAATCCGGGTTTATTTCCCAATTACTGGGTTCATTTCCCCAAAATAATTTTTTCCCAAAGCACTGTTCATTTTCCCCAAAATCGATTTTTTTCCACCAAAACAGAGACCATTTACCTACAAGTTGGGTTTTCCCCCCAAACTGTGTTCATTTTCCCCCAAATTAGGGTTTTTTACAAAATTGTACAAAATTACTGGGTTAATTTTCCCCAAAATCACTTCGCCCCCCCCCCCCCCCCCAAACTGGATGCATTTTCATACAAATCAGGTTTTTTCCCCCCCAAAGTGGGTTAATTTTCACCATAATCAGCTTCTTTCCTCCCAAACTCGGTTCATTTCCCTACAAGTTGGTTTCCTCCGCCCAAAACTTTGTTCATTTTCCCCAAAATTCGATTTTTTTAACCCAATTACT
>JAUMJJ010001320.1:0-20896 GCA_033556795.1 Tapera naevia | reverse complement strand
GACCCCCCACCTCGTTGCAAATGATATCCAGCACCCTGACCCCACCAGCACCCTGCCCCCCCCTGCCCCCCCTGCCCCCCCAAGCCCCCTGCCCCCCCCGCCCACCCCAGCCCCCACCTCGTTGCCGCTGAGGTCCAGCACCCTGACCCCCCCAGCCCCTCCCAAGCCCCCTGACCCTCTCTGACCCCCCCAGACCCCACCTCGTTGCTGATGAGGTCCAGCACCCTGACCCCACCAGCACCCTGACGCCCCCTGACCCCTTCAGCCCCCCTCAAGCCCCCTGACCCCCTCTGACCCCCCTGACACCCCCTTGCCCCCCACCTCACTGCCAATGATATCCAGCACCCTGACCCCACCAGCACCCTGATGTCCCCAGAACCCCTCAGCCCCCCACAAGCCCCCTGACCCCCCAGCCCCCACCTCACTGCCAATGACATCCAGCACCCTGACCCCACCTGCACCCTGACGCCCCCTGACCCCCCCCCAGCTCCCCCAAGCCCCCTGTCCCCCCGACCCCCCCGGCCCCTCCCTGCCCCCACCTCATTGCTGATGAGGTGCAGCACCCTGACCCCCCCAGCCCCGCCAAGCCCCCTGACCCCCCCTGCCCCCCCAGACCCCCACCTCGTTGCTGATGAGGTCCAGCACCCTTACCCCACCTGCACCCTGACACCCCCTGCCCCCCCTGCCCCCCCAAGCCCCCTTACCCCCCCCCGGCCCCCACCTTGTTGCCGCTGAGGTCCAGCACCCTGACCCCCCCAGCCCCTCCCAAGCCCCCTGACCCTCTCTGACCCCCCCAGACCCCCACCTCGTTGCTGATGAGGTCCAGCACCCTGACCCCACCAGCACCCTGACGCCCCCTGCCCCCCCCAGCTCCCCCAAGCCCCCTGCCCCCCCGACCCCCCCGGCCCCTCCCTGCCCCCACCTCATTGCTGATGAGATGCAGCACCCTGACAACCCCTGCCCCCCACAGCTCCCCCAAGCCCCCTGCCCCCCCCCTGCCCCCCCCTCATTGCCAATGACATCCAGCACCCTGACCCCACCTGCACCCTGACACCCCCTGCCCCCCCTGCTCCCCCAAGCCCCCCTGCCCCCCCCTGCCCACCCCGGCCCCCACCTCGTTGCCGCTGAGGTCCAGCACCCTGACCCCCCCAGCTCCTCCCAAGCCCCCTGACCCCCTCTGACCCCCCCCCAGACCCCCACCTCGTTGCTGATGAGGTCCAGCACCCTGACCCCACCAGCACCCTGCCCCCCTGACCCCTTCCTGACCCACCCAGACCCCCCCCCACTCACTGCCAATGATATCCAGGACCCTGACCCCACCTGCACCCTGACACCCCTGACCCCCCCAGCTCCCCCAAGCCCCTGCCCCCCCCCCAACCCCCCCGGCCCCTCCCTGCCCCCCACCTCATTGCTGATGAGGTGCAGCACCCTGACACCCTTCCCCCCGCAGCTCCCCCAAGCCCCCTGACCCCCCCGCCCCCCCCCGGCCCCCACCTTGTTGCCACTGAGGTCCAGCACCCTGACCCCCCCAGCCCCTCCCAAGCCCCCTGACCCCCTCTGACTCCCTAGCCCCCCCATCCTGACCCCCTGACACCCCCTGCCCCCCGCCTCGCTGCCGATGAGGTCCAGCACCCTGACCCCCTGACCCCTTCCTGACCCACCCAGACCCCCCCACCTCACTGCCAATAATATCCAGCACCCTGACCCCACAAGCACCCTGATGCCCCCAGAACCCCTCAGCCCCCCCCAAGCCCCCTGACCCCCCCTGCCCCCCCCTCATTGCCAATGATATCCAGCATCCTGACCCCAACTGCACCCTGCCCCCCCTGCCCCCCCAAGCCCCCTTACCCCCCCCCGGGCCCCCACCTTGTTGCCGTTGAGGTCCAGCACCCTGACCCCCCCAGCCCCTCCCAAGCCCCCTGACCCTCTCTGACCCCCCCAGACCCCCACCTCGTTGCTGATGAGGTCCAGCACCCTGACCCCACCAGCACCCTGATGCCCCCTGACCCCTTCAGCCCCCCTCAAGCCCCCTGACCCCTCTGACCCCCTGACACCCCCTTGCCCCCCACCTCACTGCCAATGATATCCAGCACCCTGACCCCACCAGCACCCTGCCCCCCCCGCCCCCCCCTGCCCCCCCAAGCCCCCTGACCCCCCCGGCCCCCCCCGGCCCCCACCTTGTTGCCACTGAGGTCCAGCACCTGACCCCCCCAGCCCCTCCCAAGCCCCCTGACACCCTCTGACCCCCTAGCCCCCCCACCCTGACCCCCCTGACACCCCCTGCCCCCACCTCGCTGCCGATGAGGTCCAGCACCCTGACCCCCTGACCCATCCAGACCCCCCACCTCGTTGCAAATGATATCCAGCACCCTGACCCCACCAGCACCCTGACGCCCCCTTAACCCCCCCAGCTCCCCCAAGCCCCCTGACCCCCCAGCCCCTCCCTGCCCCCACCTCATTGCCACTGAGGTCCAGCACCCTGACCCCCTGACCCCTTCCAGACCCCTGACCCACCCAGACCCCCCCACCTCGCTGCCAATAATATCCAGCACCCTGACCCCACCAGCACCCTGATGCCCCCAGAACCCCTCAGCCCCCCAAGCCCCCTGCCCCCCCCATGCCCCCCCAAGCCCCGTGACCCTCCCGGCCCCCACCTCGTTGCTGATGAGGTCCAGCACCCTGACCCCACCTGCACCCTGCCCCCCCTTCCCCCCCCAGCTCCCCCAAGCCCCCTTCCCCCCCCCTCCCCCCCCGGCCCCCACCTTGTTGTCGATGAGGTCCAGCACCTGACCCCCCAGCCCCCCCCCAAGCCCCCTGACCCCCTAGCCCCCCCACCCTGACCCCCTGACACCCCCTGCCCCCCACCTTGCTGCCGATGAGGTCCAGCACCCTGACCCCCTGACCCATCCAGACCCCCCACCTCATTGCCAATGATATCCAGCACCCTGACCCCACCAGCACCCTGACACCCCCTGACACCCCCCGCCCCCCCCAAGGCCCCTGACCCCCCCAGCCCCTCCCTGCCCCCACCTCATTGCCGCTGAGGTCCAGCACCCTGACCCCCTGACCCCTTCCAGACCCCTGACCCACCCAGACCCCCCACCTCGCTGCCAATAATATTCAGCACCCTGACCCCACCAGCACCCTGATGCCCCCAGAACCCCTCAGCCCCCCAAGCCCCCTGACCCCCCCTGACTCCCCCGGCCCCCACCTCGTTGCCGATGAGGTCCAGCACCCTGACCCCTCCAGCCCCTCCCAAGCCCCCTGACCCCCTCTAACCCTCCCAGCCCCCCAACCTCACTGCCAATGAGGTGCAGCACCCTGACCCCACCTGCACCTTGATGCCCCCCAGTCCCTAGACCTCACCACAAGCACCCTGCCCCCCCCAGCCCCCCACCTCGATGCAGATGAGGTCCAGCACCCCGACCCCTGCCAGACCCCTGACGCCCCAGCTTCCCCCCAGTGCCCCCCCCTTGCTGCCAATGATCCAGCACCCTGACCCCATCTGCACCCTGATGCCCCCCAGTCCCCAGACCACCCCAAGCACCCTGACCCCCCGACACTCCTTGTCCCCCCGCCCCCCACCTTCTTGCCAATGACATCCAGCACCCTGACCTCACCTGCACCCTGATGCCCCCCGACCCCTCCAGTTCCCCCAAGGCCCCTGACCCCCTGCCCCCCCCTCCACCTCATTGCCGCTGAGGTCCAGCACCCTGACCCCCTGACCCCTTCCAGACCCCTGACCCACCCAGACCCCCCACCCCACTGCCAATGACATCCAGCACCCTGACCCCACCAGCACCCTGCCCCCCCCTGCCCCCCCTGCCCCCCCAAGCCCCCTGCCCCCCCCTGCCCACCCCAGCCCCCACCTCGTTGCCGCTGAGGTCCAGCACCCTGACCCCCCCAGCCCCTCCCAAGCCCCCTGACCCCCTCTGACCCCCCAGACCCCCACCTCGTTGCTGATGAGGTCCAGCACCCTGACCCCACCAGCACCCTGACGCCCCCTGACCCCTTCAGCCCCCCTCAAGCCCCCTGACCCCCTCTGACCCCCTGACACCCCCTTGCCCCCCACCTCACTGCCAATGACATCCAGCACCCTGACCTCACCTGCACCCTGACGCCCCCTGCCCCCCCTGCCCCCCCAAGCCCCCTGCCCCCCCCTGCCCACCCCGGCCCCCACCTCGTTGCCGCTGAGGTCCAGCACCCTGACCCCCCCAGCCCCTCCCAAGCCCCCTGACCCCCTCTGACCCCCCCCCAGACCCCCACCTCGTTGCTGATGAGGTCCAGCACCCTGACCCCACCAGCACCCTGCCCCCCTGACCCCTTCCTGACCCACCCAGACCCCCCCCACCTCACTGCCAATGATATCCAGGACCCTGACCCCACCTGCAACTGACACCCCTGACCCCCCCAGCTCCCCCAAGCCCCCTGCCCCCCCCGACCCCCCCGGCCCCTCCCTGCCCCCCACCTCATTGCTGATGAGGTGCAGCACCCTGACACCCTTCCCCCCGCAGCTCCCCAAGCCCCCTGACCCCCCCGGCCCCCCCCGGCCCCCACCTTGTTGCCACTGAGGTCCAGCACCTGACCCCCCCAGCCCCTCCCAAGCCCCCTGACCCCCTTTGACCCCCCCAGACCCCCCATCCTGACCCCCTGACACCCCCTTCCCCCCCGCCTCGCTGCCGATGAGGTCCAGCACCCTGACCCCCTGACCCCTTCCTGACCCACCCAGACCCCCCCACCTCACTGCCAATGATATCCAGCACCCTGACCCCACCAGCACCCTGATGCCCCCAGAACCCCCCAGCCCCCCCCAAGCCCCCTGACCCCTCTGACCCCCTCAGCCCCCCCACCTCGTTGCTGATGAGGTCCAGCACCCTGACCCCACCTGCACCCTGACGCCCCCCAGTCTCCAGACCCCCCCAAGCACCCTGACCCCCGACAACCCCTGCCCCCCACCTTGCTGCCAATGAATTTCAGATTCCTGACCCCACCTGTACCCTGCTGACCCCTGACACCCCCAGCCCCCCCAAGCCCCCTGACCCCCCCAGCCCCCCCCAGCCCCCACCTTACTGCTGATGAGGTCCAGCACCCTGACCCCCTGACCCCTTCCAGACCCCTGACCCACCCAGACTCCCCCACCTCACTGCCAATGACATCCAGCACCCTGACCCCACCAGCACCCTGCCCCCCCCTGCCCCCCCCGGCCCCCACCTCGTTGCTGATGAGGTCCAGCACCCTGACCCCACCAGCACCCTGACGCCCCCTGACCCCTTCAGCCCCCCTCAAGCCCCCTGACCCCCTCTGACCCCCTGACACCCCCTTGCCCCCCGCCTCGCTGCCGATGAGGTCCAGCACCCTGACCCCCTGACCCCTTCCTGACGCACCCAGACCCCCCACCTCACTGCCAATGATATCCAGCACCCTGACCCCACCAGCACCCTGATGCCCCCAGAACCCCTCAGCCCCCCCCAAGCCCCTGACCCCCCGGCCCCCACCTAATTGTTGATGATATCCTGCACCCTGACCCCACCTGCACCCTGACACCCCTGACACCCCCAGGCCCCCAAGCCCCCTGACCCCCCCCCACCCCCCCCGCCACTCCCCGGCCCCCACCTCACTGCCAATGACATCCAGCACCCTGACCCACCTGCACCCTGACGCCCCCTGCCCCCCCTGCCCCCCCAAGCCCCCTGCCCCCCCCTGCCCACACCTCGTTGCCGCTGAGGTCCAGCACCCTGACCCCCCCAGCCCCTCCCAAGCCCCCTGACCCCCTCTGACCCCCCCAGACCCCCACCTCGTTGCTGATGAGGTCCAGCACCCTGACCCCACCAGCACCCTGACACCCCCTGACCCCTTCAGCCCCCCTAAGCCCCCTGACCCCCTCTGACCCCCTGACACCCCCTTGCCCCCCGCCTCGCTGCCGATGAGGTCCAGCACCCTGACCCCCTGACCCCTTCCTGACCCACCCAGACCCCCCCACCTCACTGCCAATGATATCCAGCACCCTGACCCCACCAGCACCCTGATGCCCCCAGAACCCCTCAGCCCCCCCCAAGCCCCCTGACCCCCCGGCCCCCACCTCACTGCCAATGACATCCAGCACCCTGACCTCACCTGCACCCTGACGCCCCCTGACCCCCCCCAGCTCCCCCAAGCCCCCTGACCCCCCGACCCCCACCTCATTGTTGATGATATCCTGCACCCTGACCCCACCTGCACCCTGACACCCCTGACACCCCCAGGCCCCCAAGCCCCCTGACCCCCCCCACCCCCTCCACCACTCCCCGGCCCCCACCTCACTGCCAATGACATCCAGCACCCTGACCCCACCTGCACCCTGACACCCCCTGCCCCCCTGCCCCCCCAAGCCCCCTTACCCCCCCCGGCCCCCCCCGGCCCCCACCTTGCTGCCGCTGAGGTCCAGCACCCTGACCCCCCCAGCCCCTCCCAAGCCCCCTGACCCCCCTCTGACCCCCACCTCGTTGCTTATGAGGTCCAGCACCCTGACCCCACCAGCACCCTGACGCCCCCTGACCCCTTCAGCCCCCCCCAAGCCCCCTGACCCCCTCTGACCCCTTGACACCCCCTGCCCCCCGCCTCGCTGCTGATGAGGTCCAGCACCCTGACCCCCTGACCCCTTCCTGACCCACCCAGACCCCCCCCACCTCACTGCCAATGACATCCAGCACCCTGACCTCACCAGCACCCTGACGCCCCCTGACCCCCCCCTAGGCCCCCAAGCCCCCTGACCCCCCTCGCCCCCCCCAGCCCCCACCTTGTTGCCGCTGAGGTCCAGCACCCTGACCCCACCAGCACCCTGACACTCCCTGACCCCCCCAGCCCCTCCCAAGCCCCCTGACCCTCTCTGACCCCCCCAGACCCCCACCTCGTTGCTGATGAGGTCCAGCACCCTGACCCCACCAGCACCCTGATGCCCCCTGACCCCTTCAGCCCCCCTCAAGCCCCCTGACCCCCTCTGACCCCCTGACACCCCCTTGCCCCCCACCTCACTGCCAATGATATCCAGCACCCTGACCCCACCAGCACCCTGATGCCCCCAGAACCCCTCAGCCCCCCATAAGCCCCCTGACCCCCCGGCCCCCACCTCACTGCCAATCACATCCAGCACCCTGACCCCACCTGCACCCTGACACCCCCTGCCCCCCCCTGCCCCCCCAAGCCCCCTGACCCCCCCGGCCCCCACCTTGTTGCCACTGAGGTCCAGCACCTGACCCCCCCAGCCCCTCCCAAGCCCCCTGACACCCTCTGACCCCCCTAGCCCCCCCACCCTGACCCCCTGACACCCCCTGCCCCCCACCTCGCTGCCGATGAGGTCCAGCACCCTGACCCCCTGACCCATCCAGACCCCCCACCTCGTTGCAAATGATATCCAGCACCCTGACCCCACCAGCACTCTGATGCCCCCAGAACCCCTCAGCCCCCCCCAAGCCCCCTGACCCCCCGGCCCCCACCTCATTGCCAATGATATCCAGCACCCTGACCTCACCTGCACCCTGACGCCCCCTGCCCCCCCCAGCTCCCCCAAGCCCCCTGACCCCCCCTGCCCCCCCCTGCCCCCCCCTCATTGCCAATGACATCCAGCACCCTGACCCCACCTGCACCCTGACACCCCTGCCCCCCCCTGCCCCCCCCTGCCCACACCTCGTTGCCACTGAGGTCCAGCACCTTGACCCCCCCAGCCCCTCCCAAGCCCCCTGACCCCCTCTGACGCCCCCAGACCCCCACCTCGTTGCTGATGAGGTCCAGCACCCTGACCCCACCAGCACCCTGACGCCCCCTGACCCCTTCAGCCCCCCCCAAGCCCCCTGACCCCCTCTGACCCCCCCAGCCCCTCCACCTCGTTGCCGATGAGGTCCAGCACCCTGACCCCACCTGCACCCTGCCCCCCCCGCCTCCCCCTGCCCCCCCAAGCCCCCTGCCCCCCCCCCCGCCCCCCCGGCCCCCACCTCGTTGCCGATGAGGTCCACGCGGTGCTGCACCTGCGGCACCCACTGGCGCAGGATGGCGAAGAGCTGCGGCACCGTGGTGCGAGGGTCCAGCAGGATCGCCCGGCACGCCGCGTCGTTGGGGTCGAAGAACGTGAAGGCTGGGGGGGGGTGAGGGGGGGGGTGAGGGGGAGAGATGGGGGGGGGAGATGGGGACATAAGGGGGGACACAAGGACACAACCCAGTATCAGCCATCAGAGAATCTCTGGCAGATCCCTGTGTCCCCAAGTGTCCCTGAGGGGGGGCCCTGTGTCCCCCTGCTCCCGGGGGGGTCTCTGTGTCCCCAAGTGTCCCTGAGGGGTCCCTGTGTCCCCCTGCTCCCTGGGGGGTCTCTGTGTCCCTAAGTGTCCCTGAAGGGGGGTCCCTGTGTCCCCCTGCTCCCTGGGGGGTCTCTGTGTCCCTAAGTGTCCCTGAGGGGGGCCCTGTGTCCCCCTGCTCCCTGGGGGGACTCCTGTGTCCCCAAGTGTCTCTGAAGGGGGTCCCTGTGTCCTCCTGCTCTCTGGGGGGGGGACTCCTGTGTCCCCAAGTGTCCCTGAGGGGTCCCTGTGTCCCCCTGCTCCCTGGGGGGACTCCTGTGTCCCCAAGTGTCCCTGAGGGGTCCCTGTGTCCCCCTGCTCCCTGGGGGGGTCTCTGTGTCCCCAAGTGTCCCTGAGGGGTCCCTGTGTCCCCCTGCTCCCGGGGGGGGGTCTCTGTGTCCCTAAGTGTCCCTGAGGGGTCCCTGTGTCCCCCTGCTCCCGGGGGGTCCCTGTGTCCCCAAGTGTCTCTGAGGGGGGCCCTGTGTCCCCCTGCTCCCTGGGGGGGGGGGTCTCTGTGTCCCTAAGTGTCCCTGAGGGGTCCCTGTGTCCCCCTGCTCCCTGGGGGGGGTCTCTGTGTCCCTAAGTGTCCCTGAGGGGTCCCTGTGTCCCCCTGCTCTCTCGGGGGGGACTCCTGTGTCCCCAAGTGTCCCTGAGGGGTCCCTGTGTCCCCCTCACTCCCTGGGGGGGTCTCTGTGTCCCCAAGTGTCCCTGGGGGCGTGTCCCTGTGTCCCCCTACTCCCTGGGGGATCCCTGTGTCCCCAAGTGTCCCTGAGGGGGGACCCTGTGTCCCCCTGCTCCCTGGGGGGGTCTCTGTGTCCCCAAGTGTCCCTGAGGGGGTCCCTATGTCCCCCTCACTCCCTGGGGGGTCCCTGTGTCCCCACAAATCCCAGGATGGAAGGGATCCCTGTGTCCCCAAGGGTCTCTAGGGGGTCCCTGTGTCCCCCTGCTCCCTGGGGGGGGTCCCTGTGTCCCCAGGTGTCCCTGAGGGGGGGGTCCTGTCCCGCCAGGTGCCCCAGGGCAGGGGGAGGGGCAGGGCGTGCCAGGGGGTGATGGGGGGTGCCGGGGGGGTTCCAGAGAGTGCCAGGGGGTGCCGGGGGTGCCAGGAGGTGCTGGGGGGTGCCAGAGGGTGCCAGAGAGTGCCAGGGTGTGCCAGGTGTGCCAGGGGTGCTGGGGGGTGCCAGAGGGTGCCAGAGAGTGCCAGGGTGTGCCAGGGGGTGCTGGGGGGTGCCGGGGGGTGCCAGAGAGTGCCAGGGTGTGCCAGGTGTGCCAGGGGGTGCTGGGGGGTGCCGGGGGGTGCCAGAGGGTGCCAGAGGGTGCCAGAGGGTTCCAGAGAGTGCCAGGGTGTGCCGGGTGTGCCAGGGGGTGCTGGGGGGTGCCAGAGGGTTCCAGAGGGTGCCTGGGGGTGCCTGGGGGTGCCAGAGGGTTCCAGAGGGTGCCTGGGGGTGCCAGAGGGTGCCAGGGGGTGCCGGGGGTGCCCTCACCATAGTCCTTGGGCAGCGGTGCGGGCGCAGCTGGGTGAACCATCGGTTTCTTGCGTCGCTCGACCACAGGGCTGGGGGGGTCGGGGGGTGGCGTCCCCCCCCCAGGGGGGTCCCCCCCGTGCTCCTTCGTCATGGGGACAGCCTGGGGGGGACAGCGGGGTCAGGGGGGGCACCCAGAACACAGAACCCCCCCGAGAGAGTGATGGGGAGAGGGGGAAAAGGGGTGGGAGGAGAGGGATGGGGACAGGGATGGGGGGACAGAGATGGGGACAGGAAGGGGGACAGGGATGGGGGGACAGGAATGGGGACAGGAATGGGGGGACAGGGATGGGGGGACAGGGATGGGGGGACAGAGATGGGGACAGGAAGGGGGACAGGGATGGGGGACAGAGATGGGGGGACAGGGATGGGGGGACAGGGATGGGGGACAGGGATGGGGGACAGGAAGGGGGACAGGGATGGGGGACAGAGATGGGGACAGGAATGGGGACAGGGATGGGGGACAGAGATGGGGGGACAGGGATGGGGGGACAGGGATGGGGACAGGGATGGGGATAGAGGGATGGGGACAGAGGGATGGGGGAACGGGGATGGGATCAGGGATGGGGACAGGGATGGGGACAGGGATGGGGACAGAGGGATGGGGACAGAGGGATGGGGGGACAGGGATGGGGACAGAGGGATGGGGACAGGGATGGGGGGACAGAGATGGGGGGACAGGGATGGGGACAGATATAGGGACAGAGGGATGGGGACAGAGGGATGGGGACAGGGATGGGGGGACAGGGATGGGGGGACAGGGATGGGGACAGAGGGATGGGGACAGAGGGATGGGGGAATGGGGATGGGATCAGGGATGGGGGGACAGGGATGGGGGGACAGGGATGGGGACAGGGATGGGGACAGATATGGGGACAGAGGGATGGGGACAGAGGGATGGGGACAAGGATGGGGGGACAGGGATGGGGACAGGGATGGGGACAGAGGGATGGGGACAGAGGGATGGGGACAGGGATAGGGGACAGGGATGGGGACAGGGATGGAGGGACAGGGGTGGGGGGACAGGGGTGGGGGGACAGGGGTGGGGGGACAGGGGTGGGGACAGGGATGAGGGGACTGGGATGGTGAAAAAGATGGGGACAGGGATGGGGGGACTGGGATTGGGGACAGGGATGGGGGACGGGGATGGGGGACAGGGATGGGGGGACAGGGTTGGGGACAGGGATGAGGGGACAGGGATGGGGACAGGGATGGGGGGACAGGGACAGGGAAACAGGGATGGGAACAGGGATGGGGAGAAGGATGGGGGGACAGGGATGGGGGAACAGGGATGAGTGGACAGGTTTGGGGAACAAGGATGGGAACAGGGATTGGGCAACAGGGAAGGGGGGACAGGGATGGAGGGAAAAGGACGGGGGCACAGGGATGTGGACAGGGATGGAGGAACAGGGATAGGGGTCAGGGATGGGGGGACAAGGATGGTGACAGGGATGGGGGACAGGGATGGTGACAGGGATGGGGGACAGGGATGGGGGGACAGGGATGGGAACGGGGATGGGGAGACAGGGATAATCCCAGGGATAATCTCAGGGATGCCCCAGGGATGCGGATGGGCCCGAGGTACCAGGATGCTGATGGCGTTCGGTACCCGGCCGGAGGATGGAGGGGTTGGGATGGGGGGGTCGGGGGCTCCCGGGGGGGATGGGGCCGGGGTCGTTCCCTGTCCCAGCCCCCCCAAAGGGCCCTCCTGCCCCTCCCTCCCCCCTCGGTACCTGCCGGGGCTGCGGCTCCGGGCTGGGCGGGGGGAGTTGCGCCTGCGCGGGGAGGGGGCGGGGCCAAAGGGGGGCGGGGGGCGAGGGGTGGGGGGAACCCGGGAGGTGGCACTTGGGGACAGGGTTTGGTGGGCAGGGGGAGGGGGTGGGCTGGGTGAGCCGAGAGGGCTTCTCCAGCCTCCGTGATTCCCTGAGTCCCTGGCGACAGAAATCCACAATTCCATGATTCCATCACTCCATCCTCCCATGATTCCATCCCTCCGTGATTCCACAATTCTATGACTTCCATGCTTCCATGTTTCCACACTTCCATGATTCCATGCTCCTATGATCCCACGCTCCTATCATTCCACAATTCCATGATCCCATGCTTCCATCATTCCATACTTTTCTCAGTTTATGCTTCCACAATTCCATCATTCCATGCTTCCAAGCTTCTATGAGTCCATGATTCCACTATTCCACTATTCCATGCTTCCATCATTCAATGCTTCCATCATTCCATGATTCCATGCTCTTATGATTCCACAGTTCCTATCATTCCACAATTCCATGCTTCTCTCATTCCATGCTCTTATCATTCCATAATTCCACAATTCCACGCTTCTGTCATTCCATCATTCCATAATTCCAAGCCCTGGCCCTGTCAGTGAGGAAATCCGAAGCACAGGGCGTTGTTCTCCTCCCCCTTCCAGCTGTGGGAGGGCCCTTGGAGGGTCCAGGTGGTCCCACTCTTCTCCCACACGGCTCCGGGTCTGGGGTCTCCATCACAGCTTTGGGATTGTTTGACAATCGTAGAATCCTGGAAGGATTTGGGTTGGAAGGGACCCCCTCCCAAAGCCCACCCAGTTCCACCCCCCCTGCCGTGGGCAGGGATAACTCCCAGTGGATCAGGGGGCTCCAAGCCCCATCCAACCTGGTCTTCAACACCTCCAGGTGTTCTCTGGGTGACCTGGGCCAGGGTCTCTCCATCCTCATCGTGAAGAGTTTCTTCCTCAGGTCTGACCTCCATCCTCCCCCTTCCCACAGGCAGCTGTGGCTTGGACAGGAGGGCTCTTTGCTGGCTTAGGAATGGGTTGGGTGGCCGAGCCCAGAGAGTGACAGCGAACGGTGTCTCATCCAGTTGGTCACCAGAGGTGTCCCCCAGGGGTCGGTGTTGGGCCTGGTCCTGTTTAACATCTTTGTTGATGGTGAAGGTGTTGAGTCCATCATTAGCAAGTTGGCAGACGATGCCAAGCTGGGAGGAAGTGTTGATTTACTGGAGGGTAGGAGGGCCCTCCAGAGGGACCTTGACAGGATGGATCCAGGGGCTGATTCCAATGGGATGAAGCTTAACAAGTCCAATTGCTGGGTTCTACACTTTGGACACAACAACCCCATGCAGAACCATAGGCTGGGGACAAAGTGGCTGGAGAGGAGTCAAGTAGAAAGGGACTTGGGAGTGATGGTGGACAGGAAACTCACCATGAGCCAGCAGTGTGCCCAGGTGGCCAAGAGGGCCAATGGTGTCCTGGCCTGCACCAGGGACTAGAGAAGTTTTCATCCCCTTATACTCGGCACCGGTCAGGCCACACCTTGAGTAGTGTCCAGTTCTGGGCCCCCCAGTTTAAGAGAGATGTTGAGATGTTGGAGCGTGGCCAGACGAGAGCAACGAAGATGGGGAAGGGGCTGGAGCACAAGCCCTGTGAAGAGCAACTGAGGGAGCTGAGGTTGTTCAGCCTGGAGAAGAGGAGGCTCAAGGGAGACCTAATCGCCCTCTATAACTACCTAAAAGGAGGTTGTAGGCAGGCTGGGGTTGGTCTCTTCTCTCCAGTGGCACAACAAGAGGACATGGTCTCAAGCTTCATCAGGGGAAGTTTAGGCTTGATATGAGGAAAACATTTTTCATGGAAAGGGTGATTCTCCAATGGAATGCCCTGCCCAGAGAGGGGGTGGAGTCATTGTGTCTGGAGGTGTTTAAAAACAGATTGGATGAGGCACTGAGTGCCATGGTTTAAATGACGAGGTGTTGGTGTTGGGTCATAGGTTGGACTGGATGATGTCAAAGGTCTTTTCCAACCTTGTGATACTGTAAAGCCACTGACACCGGGATGGCCCCCGCAGCACCTGATGGCCGATGGGAGAGGGAGGAAGGTCTCAGCTCAGGAGGCTGCGGAGGCCATGGAGAGGGCTTTAGGTTGGATGCGAAGTGGGAAGAGGCTGTGCCAGGTTTGCCCATGACGAGCCGTGGGGAGGGAGCGAGGTGGCTGCTGGGGTCTCCTCCCAAGCAACAAGAGACAGGATGAGAAGAAACGGCCTCAAGTTGCACCAGGGAGGGGTTTAGGTGGGACAGCAGGGAACATTCCTTCATGGAAAGAGTGGTCAAGCACTGGCAGGGGCGGTGGTGGAGTCTCCATTCCCAGAGGGGCTCAAACGGTGGGTGAACAAGGACCTGGTTTGGGAGGGGACAGGTATGGTTGGTCCCGATGATCTCAAAAGACCTTTTCAAACCGATTCTACCACCCAGAGGGAGGGGTCCCAGAGGTCCCAGGGCGCCGCAGCACGGCCAGAGTCTGGCAGAGAGGAGCCGGGGGCTCCTGAGGGAGCGGGAGCCAGAGAGGAATCTTCTGTGGAACAGCTCAAAGAGAAATTCCAACCTTTGACTGTGGGATTGAGGAGGGCACCCTCAGCACCTCAGCGGTGACACCGAGCTGAGCGGCTGTGGTGTGGGCGCCGTGGTGGAGGGATGGGGATGGATCCAGAGGGAAGGGATGGATCTGGAGGGAAGGGATGGATCCGGAAGGAAGGGATGGATCCGGAGAGAAGGGATGGATCCGGAGAGAAGGGAGGGCATCCAAAGGGAAGAGAAGGATCCGGAGGGAATGGATGGCATCAAGAGGGAAAGGATGGATCCAAAGGGAAGGGAGAGCATTGAGAGAGAAGGGATGGATCTGGAGGGAAGGGAGGGCATCCAGAGGGAGGGCATTGAGAGGGAAGGGATGGATCTGGAGGGAAGGGATGGATCTGGAGGGAAGGGAGGGCATCAAGAGAGACCTGGCCAGGCTGGAGAGGTGGGGCTGTGTGAACCTCGTGAGGCTCAACAGGGCCAAGGGCAAGGTCCTGCACCTGGGCCAGGGCAACCCCCAAGCACAGTTACAGGGAGAATGGATTGGGAGCAGCCCCGAGGAGAAGCACTTGGGGTGCTGGGGGAGGAGAAGCTCGACGTGAGGCAAGGAGCGCTCACAGCCCCCAGGGCCAACCCTGTCCTGGGCTGCACCCAAAGCAGCTCGGCCAGCAGGGCCAGGAGGGGATTGTCCCCCTCTGGTGAGACCCCACCTGGGGTCCTGTGGCCAGTTCTGGAATCCCCAGCGTAAGAAGGAGATGGAACTATTGGAACGGATCTAGAGGAGGCCATGGAGATCATCCGAGGGCTGGAGAACCTCTGCTGTGGGGACAGGCTGGGAGAGTTGGGCTTGTTCAGCCTGGAGAGGAGAAGGCTCTGGGGAGACCTCAGAGCAGCCTCCCAGTACCTGAAGGAGCTCCAGGAAAGCTGGGAGGGACTCATGGTCAGGGAGTGCAGGGATGGGGCGAGGGGAACCGGTTTTGAGCTGAAGGAGGGGAGATTGAGATGAAATCTTAAGAACAAATGTTCTCTGGGCCCTGGCCCAGGTTGCCCAGGGAAGCTGTGGCTGCCCCATCCCTGGAGGTGTCCAAAGCCAAGGTTGGATGGGGCTTGGAGCCCCCTGATCCAGTGGGAGGTGCCCCTTGCCCAGGGCAGAGGGTATGGAAATGGATGGGCTTTGAGGGCCCTTCCAACTCATGCCATGCCATGCCATGCCGTCCCATCCCATCCCATCCCATCCCATCCCATCCCATCCCATCCCATCCCATCCCGTCCCGTCCCTTCCCGTCCCGTCCCTTCCCGTCCCGTCCCTTCCCGTCCCGTCCCGTCCCATCCCATCCCGTCCCATCCCATGGTGCCAGTCCTGATCCCAGCCCCAGTTTGAGGGCAGCACTGGACCAGGCCGGTCCCAGTTTGAGGGCTGCACTTGGCAAGGATGGTCCCAGTTGCAGGGCTATACTGGGCCAGGCTGGTGCTAGCAACAGTCCCAGTCCCAAGGCAGTGCTGGGACAGACCAGTCTCAGTCCTAGGGCTGTACTGGGACAGACTGGCGCTGGTCCCAGTTCCACAGCCTTACTGGGCCAGTCTGATACCCACACTGGCCCCAGACCCTGGGCCGCACTGGGCCAGGCCAGTGTCCGTACTGGTCCCAGTTCCACAGCCTTACCGGGCCAGGCCAGTGTCCGTACTGGGCCCAGTTCCACAGCCTTACTGGGCCAGGCTGATACCCATACTGGTCCCAGTTCCATAGCCTTATTGGGCCAGGCCAGTGTCCATACTGGTCCCAGTTCCACAGCCTTACCGGGCCAGGCCAGTGTCCGTACTGGGCCCAGTTCCACAGCCTTACTGGGCCAGGCTGATACCCATACTGGTCCCAGTTCCAGGGCCACATTGGGCCAGCTGGGTCTGCCCTCCCCCCGGTGTCACAGAGGACCCCCCCCCCCTTCATTGTCCTTTATTGACCCGGGGAGGGGGCACCCCCAGGGCCACAAAATAAACCTTACATATAAAAATCAAGGGGAGGGGGCAGCACCCGGGGGGGGGGGGGGGGGGGGCAGCACCCATGGGGGGCTGGTGGCTGGGGATGGGGGGGGTGTCCCCAGGGTGGGAGGTGGGCCTGGGGAGGGCACAGGGGTGTCCCCAGAGGGGCTGTGGTGTTCTTGGGGAATAAGGGTGTCCCCAGTGAACGAGGGGTGTCCCTGGGGAGTGGGGGGCATCCCAGGGGTTGGGTGGGTGTCCCGGGTGTGTGTGTGTGTGGGGGGGGTCCCCATGGGGGTTCGGGGGGGGTCCCTGGCTGGGATGAGAGTGTCCCTGGGGTTGGGGGTGTCCCCGAAGGCGGAGGTCAGTGTCCTGTGGGGTTGGGGGTGTCCCCATGGGGGCTGGGGGTCCCGGGAGGTGTCCCTGCCAGGGGTGGGAGTGTCACAAGGGTTGGGGGTGTCCCCGGAGGGGGGGAGGGGCGGTAACCTGGGGGATTGGGGGTGTCCCCATGGGGGTTGGGGAGCCCCTGATGGGGCTGAGAGCACCCCCAGGGTTGGGGGGGTGACCCCATGGGGGTCAGGGGATGTCCCCGGAGGGGGGGGGGGCGTTGGTCGGGGGTCCTGAGGGGCTGCGAGGTGGTCCCTGGCGGCGATGAGAGCGTCCCCAGGGTCGGGGGTGTCCCCACAGCATCCCCAACCCCCCCCAAAGTCTCGTCACGGCCGCCCCCCGTCAGTCGGGCTCCGCTCCCGGCCCGGGGGAGGCACTACGGGGGACACAGGGGGGCCCTTGGCCGGGAGCGGCGCCCACCGGGGGGGGTCTCCGGCCACGTCCCCACTGTCACCTCCCCCGGGCTGCCCCCGGGCGAGCAGGGGCTGCAGCAGCACCTCCAGTGCCCCGAGGCGCGCCCGGTGCCGCCGCTGCCGCTGCTGCAGCCCCCGCACCACGGCCACCAGCGCCCCCGCGGTGGGCGGGGACACCTGGGATACCGGGGGCACCGCGGGCACGGGGGGGCACCGGGGACACCGCGGGCACCTGGGATACCGGGGACACCTGGGACACCGCGGGCACGGGGGGCACCGGGGACACCTGGGACACCGCGGGCACCTGGGATACCGGGGACACCGTGGGCACGGGGGGCACCGGGGATACCGGGGACACTGTGGGCACCGGGGACATCTGGGGCACCTCGGATACTGGGGACACCGCGGGCACAGGGGGCACCTGGGATACCAGGGACACCTGGGACACCGCGGGCACCTGGGATACCAGGGGCACCGGGGACACCTGGGACACCGCGGGCACCTGGGATACCGGGGACACCGTGGGCACGAGGGGCACCTGGGACACCTGGGACACCGCGGGCACCTGGGATACTGGGGACACCGTGGGCACGGGGGGCACCTGGGACACCTGGGACACCGCGGACACCTGGGATACCGGGGACACCGCGGGCACGGGGGGCACCTGGGACACCTGGGACACCGCGGACACCTGGGATACCGGGGACACCGCGGGCACGGGGGGCACCTGGGACACCGCGGGCACCTGGGATACCGGGGACACCGTGGGCACGGGGGGCACCTGGGACACCTGGGACACCGCGGGCACCTGGGATACCGGGGACACCGTGGGCACGGGGGGCACCTGGGACACCTGGGACACCGCGGGCACCTGGGATACCGGGGACACTGTGGGCACCGGGGACATCTGGGGCACCTCGGATACTGGGGACACCTGGGATACTGGGGACACCGCGGGCACGGGGGGCACCTGGGATACCAGGGACACCTGGGACACCGCGGGCACGTGGGGCACCGGGGACACCTGGGACACCGGAGACACTGTGGGCACCGGGGACATCTGGGGCACCTGGGATACTCGGGACACCTGGGATACTCGGGACATCTGAGGCACCTGGGATACCGGGGACACCGCGGGCACCGGGGACATCTGGGGCACCTCGGATACTGGGGACACCTGGGATACCGGGGACACCGCAGACACCGGGGACACCTAGGATACCGGGGACACCGCGGGCACTGGGGACACCTGGGATACCGGGGACATTGCGGGCACCGGGGATACTGGGGACACCGGGGACATTGCGGGCACCGGGGATACTGGGGACACCGCAGGCACCGCAGGCACCGGGGACAACTGGGATACTGGGGACACCTGTGGCACCTGGGACACCGACACCACGGGGACGCGCTCCGAACGCTGCGGTGTCCGAACGCTGGGGACGGTGGAGATGCCGGTGGCTTCGGGGCTGCGTGGCCGTCCCGGTGTCACCGGCCCCGCACCGCCTGCTGGAGGGGGGGGGGGCTGCTCAGGCCGCCGCTCCGTGCCGGGGCTCTCCCGTTTCTGTGGAGAAGAACCCCGAATCCCCCGTGTGGTCCCCGAGAGGGACGGGACGGGCACCGCCGCGGCTTTGTCCCCAGAAAACACCACTGGGGGGGAGAAAGGTGACACCTCCCGTCCTGGGGACCTTGTGGGGAGTCCCTAAACCACTCGGGGAACATCCAGACCCCTCGAGACCTTTCCGAGGGGCTCCCAGACACTCCCAGACCATTCCGAGGGGCTCCCGGACCCCTTGAGACCCTTCCGAGGGGCTCCCGAACCCCTCCAGAGCCCTCTGAGGGACTCCCAGATCCTTCCGAGGGGCTCCCGGACCCCTCCAGACCCTTCTGAGGGGACCCGGACCCTTCCAGAGCCCTCCAAGGAGTCCCGAACCCTCCCAGACTCTTCCAAGGGGCTCCCAGACCCCTTGAGACCCTTCCGAGGGGGTCCCGAACCCCCCCAGAGCCTTTCTGAGGGGCTCCCGGACCCGTCCCAGGCCCTTCCAAGGGGCTCCTGAACCCCTCCCAGACCCTTCCGAGGGGTCCCGGACCCTCCCGGACCCTCCCGAGGGGCTCCCGGACATCTCCAGACCCTTCTGAGGGGTCCCGGACCCTCCCGGACCCCTCCAGAGCCCTCCGAGGGGTCCCGGACCCTCCCAGACGCCTCCGAGGGGGGGGCACTGGGAGGATACTGGGAGGGACTGGCGGCCGCTCTGAGGGACTGGGAGGGGCTGGGGTGACACTGGGAGGGGCTGGGGTGACACTGGGAGGGACTGGAAGGGCACTGGGAGAGCACTGGGAGCCGCTCTGAGGGACAAGGGCGACACTGGGAGGGACTGGAAGGGCACTGGGAGGATACTGGGGGCAGTTCTGAGGGACTGGGAGGGACTGGAAGGGGATTAGGAGGATACTGGAAGTGCACTGGGAAGATACTGGGGGCCGCTCTGAGGGACTGTGGTGACACTGGGAGGGACTGGAAGGGCACTGAAAGGGCACTGGGGGCCGCTCTGAGGGACTGGGAGGGACTGGAAGGGGATTAGGAGGATACTGGAAGTGCACTGGGAAGATACTGGGGGCCGCTCTGAGGGACTGGGGTGACACTGGGAGGGACTGGAAGGGCACTGAAAGGGCACTGGGAGAGCACTGGGGGCCGCTCTGAGGGACTGGGAGGGCAGTGGGAGGATACTAAAAGGGCAATGGGGCCGCTCTGAGGGACTGGGAGGGACTGGAAGGGCACTGGGAGAGCACTGGGGGCCGCTCTGAGGGACTGGGAGGGGCTGGGTTGACACTGGGAGGGACTAGAGGACAACAGGGGGGCATGGGTTGTGGGGAGGGGAATGGGGCGCTCATAGGGAGCCCTCCCAGTGCCACCCCAGTATCTCCCAGTGTCACCCCAGTCCCTCAGAGCAGCCCCCAGTCACGCCCAGTATCCCCCTGGCCAAGCCCCCGCACCCCATCGATGCTCAGCTCCTCCCAGGGTCATCCCAGTGTCCCCCATCACGCTCCCAGTCCCTCAGAGCTCCCCCTACAGTAGCTCCCAGTCCCTCTCCAGTCCCTCCCAGCGCCTCCCCAGTCCCCATCAGCACCTCCCCGGTCTTTCCCAGCGCGTCCCCGACCCCTCCCAGTCACTCCCAGCGCCTCCCAGCATCTCCCCGATCACTCCCAGCGCCTCCCCACTCACTCCCAGCGCCTACCAGCACCTCCCCGGTCTCTCCCGGTCCCCTCCCAGCATCTCCCCAAGTCCCTCCCAGCGCCTCCCCAGTCACTCCCAGTCCCTCCCAGCATCTCCCAGGTCCCTCCCAGCGCCTCCCAGGTCCCTCCCAGCGCCTCCCAGGTCCCTCCCAGCACCTCCCAGCTCCCTCCCAGTCCCTCCCAGCGCCTTCCCAGTCCCTCCCAGCACCAACCCCGTCCCTCCCAATTACTTCCAGCGCCTCCTCGGTCACTCCCAGTGCCTCCCCAGTCCCCTCCCAGCGCCTGCCCAGTCACTCCCAGCACCACCCCGGTCCCTCCCAATCACTTCAAGCGTCTCCCCAGTCACTCCCAGTCCCCTCCCAGCGTCTCCCCAGTGGCCCCCGGCCCGGTGGAAGCTGGGCCGGTGCCCGCCCGGCCGGGGCCTCCCCGCCACGTCGGGGCAGAGTGGGACTCTGCAGCCCCCGGCCATGGCTCCCGCTTCCGGGTCACGTGACGCCGCGCCTGCAGATGACGCCATCACTCACGGCCCGCACCGGAGCGACTGCGCGTGTGAAGTGAGGCGAGGACGCCGTCGCCATGGCGACGCGCAGCGGGGAGCGGCAGCGCGCGAGGGGCGGGGCCTGGCGCCGTGGAGCCGCGCTGCATTGGCCGGAGAGACGGAGGGGGCGGGGAAGGGGCCCGCGCGGTCATTGGTCGGAGAAGTGATTGGCGGGCACGGCGGCCAATGGGA